>JAJLVX010000028.1:0-58897 GCA_030564525.1 Liangdongia berthetii | reverse complement strand
AGTAGTCGTAGTATTTTAACTTGTTTCTGAAGAATTCACCAGAAATGTTCAAAGCTTCAGCTCTGACAACGACAATCTTTTGACCGTTCAATAGTTCCTTGGCGACAATAGAAGCCAAACGACCTAATAGATGGCCCTTACCTATAACAAGGGTGTTAGTAAATCTGTGTTGAGTATCATGTAAATATAGAGAGAGATAATCTTTCATATAGAATCAAATAATTCAATATTAAATAAACCAATCTGTAACCAATCTTGCCAATTCAAACACAGTCTCCATCTTCTTCTATATCTCTGTTCTCTCTCTCCATGCTGATCCACATACCATCAATGACAACGACAGGTTGAAAGTTGTTAGACATCTTGTTATTTCGTACTGTTGATACACTCAAGTTGTGCTTCTATCTGTGAAATTTTTGTTTTTTGTTTTTTGCTTTGAGACGGAAATTCAAACTGAAGTTTCGATGTGGCCGCAACCGATGTGGCCAGCTGTGACTGCGAAAAATTTCAAAGCGGCAGAGTGGGATTTGTTTGGTTCTGGGGAGTGTGCATCTGGACACCAAACGGTATTAGAAACCCTAATAGCGATCATGTGATTAAATGGTATTACGATTAGGGTTATAAGATAATCTATATTACTTACATCGGGAACAGGAATACAAATTATATCATAGATCATACACATAATCATATCAATAAACATTATCACCATTGACCAACCATCCTGTTGATCATATACACTTTAATACAATATATTAGGTGATCTCTTGATCAACATAGTGCTCCAAGTAACCAGCATAAGCTCCTGCTCCAACAATGATCACCGTTGCTCCCTTGAAACTCAACTCTCGCAAGCGCACCATGACACGGTTAAGCAGCACCTGCCACTCGTCGTAGTTCTCGCTCGAGCTCAGCGTTCGCTCATGAATCACCAGCACACCACCCTCCTCAATATCACCATCATCATCAAGCACTTGGCTCAGCCCAATCAGATCAAAGCAGCGCACAACCTCGACTCGCTCATGCTCTTCCTCACCGGATAGAAGACTCGCAATGGCCCTGGCATCCACTTCGACCTCATCAACAACCAGAACTCGATGGCCCTCTTTTACACAAGCAGCGATCCGTGGGAACTACAGTTTAACCACAATGTCAGTAAACCTCATTCTCCTTTGTTGAAATCAAAATCAAAAAACACAAAATCATCTCACAATACAACGGAGAAGACAACCAGCCAGAGAACACTACTTACAACACTCTCGAGGCCCTTCCTAACAAAACAGAGCATCGCTTCCACTTCCGTCACCTCCTTTGGCTTCTTTTCACTATTCTTCAAAGGGTTTGTTTTTGGTTTTTGTAACAAACAATGTCTGAAATCACTCTACTCTTCCTCAACAACGCAAAGCACACCATCCAGCTGCGGACCCTCTACGACATCAGCACAGACGCTACGGTCGCCACGCTCCAGCAGTACATCCTCGACACATGGGACGAGGCCAAGTACGCCGCAGACAGGCCAGTGTCGCCAGAGGCGCTCAGATTGATCCATCTCGGTGCGCCGCTACACCCACAGCAGCCATTGAGTGCGTTGAAGTTGGATATCAGTGATGTCGTCCATGTCAGCGTCAAGCCCGTCACTGCGAGTGGCAGTGGTGGTGGTGGTGGTGTTGGCAGTGGTATTACTGGTGGGATACTTAAGAAGAAGAGCTCGAATAATCGTGGTGGTGATTTGAAAAGAGGCTCTTCGAATAGCGATAATGGGAATACTACTACCAATAATAACAATAATGCCAATATTACGAATAACAATAACAGCAATGCAACCTCAACCGAAGCAAATGAAGATGGGTCCAAATGTTGTGTAATTATGTGATCATAATAAGCTGATGGACGTGTTATATTTATATCTGTATACCTATATCAAAACAATACAAAGCTTTTCTTATCGTCGATCAAGGTAAATATTGATGGTTTACATAGATATATAAAATCACAACAAAACAAAACAAAGCACATGATAATTAGAAAAAGATTCACACTTCATCATAGTATTAGAAGTGGTGCTTGGTGATGATGTTGTTGTGGTGGTGGTATTGATAAGTAATGAACGTAATTGGTCCCAGACCTTTCTCTTTCTTCCCTTCTTTCTTTGGTGAATAATAATATAAAAAATACCTTGATCTCATTGTTTTCTTTTCTTTCATAATACATATATAAAACTAACAATCAGATAATAATAAACATACAAAACAATGGTGGAAAGACAGCAACATCAGAACAGTAAAAATACAATCTTCTTCTTCATTTCTTGAACCCTTTGGCCAAATCAACATTTCTCAAATCTCCCATCTTTGGACTACCTTTATCTCTAGCATCCCATTGATCTTTATTCTCTTTATCTGGTCCGTTATTATTCCCAGTTGGAGGTTGCAATGGAGTGCTAAATTGAACAAAATTCCATAATGCAGGTGAACTTTGTAAATCATCCTTCTTTCTAGCTCCACGTTCTGGAGTATAAGCTTCAACAGCACTGATCGCAAACCCTTTACTTGGTGATAAGAATTCACGATCTTGTTCATATTGATAGTATTTTGGTGGGGTCTTTACAACTGCATTACCTTCTTCCTTGATTGGAGAAGACAATTGCGTACCATCATTAGATTTACCCAATGTTGTGTCATTTTGTTGAGATGTTGTTGTAGAAGCAGTAGTTGGAGGATCTCTTTGATCATTCTTTTCATCGCCATCTTGTGGAGATGCTTGTCGGGATCGATTGTTATTGTTATTCTGTTGTTGTGCATATATTGGCACTGGTTGTTGAGGTTGAGGTTGTTGCTGTTGTTGTTGCTGGGATTGTTGAGATGGTTGTGGATATGGCAAACCTTGCATGTTTTGTGGAGCTCGTTGTTGCTGTTGCTGTTGTTGGGTTGGAACACCACCACCATTTGGCACATTTGAAGATTGCTGTAATGGAGGCAGTTGAGTTGGGATATACATATTTTGACCATATTGAACAGTTGGAGGTGGTGGTCCTTGATAATGAATGTAAGGATTAGAATTAGCAGTTGCAGCAGTAGCCATAAAATTCAGAGCATCTCTAGAACCTTGTTGTTGTTGTTGCTGTTGAGGTATTTGTGGTGGTAGTTGTTGAGAAGCAGAAGGTGGTACTTGAGGTTGGTATGTTTGAGGTGGTAATGATCCAGGATGTTGTAAAGGCATCTGTAAAGTTGGTAATTGTGCCACATTATTACCATTTGGTAAACCAGCAGGAGTAGTACCAACAGAATTGTTTTTGTTGTATGCAGTTGAGATTTTTCTTCTTGAAGATTGAGAAACTGGCAAATCATTATGAGTAGTTAAATGTAATTGTAATTGTCTTGAAACAGAAGAACCCCTTCTAATTTTGGATAGAGATCCAGTTTTAAACTTTTGTAAAAATTCATTTTTATAAGCATCACTAATTTGCCATTTCATACCTTTACCAGGTTCATTAGCTCTTCTTGGAACTTTTTCAAAAGCTTTATTTAAAGATAAATTATGTCTAATTGAATTTTGCCAACCAGTTTTGGAATATCTGTAAAATGCATAATGACTTGAAATCCATTCATAAATTTCAGATAAAGACAAGACACCCTCAGGATTTGATAATATAGATTGAGTAATCATGGTTGCATATGAGAATGGAGGTTTGATATCTCTATTTTCATCCTTTGACAGGTCATTATCACTGTTACCTGGTGATTGAGTACCAGAACCATAGCCATTACCGTTATTTGTAACATCATTGTTACTAAACATTTGGAAACCTTTCAAGTTTGAAGTTCCAGAATCTTTATTAATGACACTTAATCTTTGTTTCTTTGGTTTTGGTAATTTTGGACCAACAGCTTCCAATATGGCAGGAGAGATTTTTGGTTGAGCATCTGGCAAGATAAACATCATTTGAGAACCACCAATATCAACCACAGCACCGGAATATAATGGAGTTGGAGCAGAGTTTGGGCCACATGGCACTCTAGTACCATCCACTTTGGCACCATTACGGCCTGCCACTTGTAGCTCCCATAGTCGTGTGTTTAAATTATAGCTGATTGTGGCATGCTGACGAGAAACCACCTTAGCAGGTCCCAAGTCGATATGGATATTAGTTTCATTATCAGTGTTTCTACCAATGGTAACTTCCAGAGCTTTAACGTAATAAGTCCAGTTATTACCTGCAATTTTGGCATACGCTTGAACTTCAGTTGCTTGATTTTTATCATTAGCATAAGTTTCAGCAACAGCAGTTTTTGTTTCAGGAACGGCAAGCACAGAAATCACAGCGTTTATGAGTTCATTTGGATCGTCATATAGTGATACCTAAAAAGGGTTAGTATTTAACCAAGATGGTCTAAAACAGGAGGGACGTACTGTATCAATAACACTATCAGCTGTTCTTTTTCTAGACATTGTTCAGCAAGGTGTTGTTATTGTTATTTTAATGATGTTATGTTCAATAGATGCAGTGTGAGCAAAACAAAACTGAAAAAAAAAAAACCAGCAGAGAATAAATTCCGTTGAGTGGCGATGCAGAGAGCTTGAGTTTAACAACAAGTAGTGACTCGACTGTTGAACGTGAGCTGTGTGTAGCTGAGGATATGTGGTGGGATCTGCCTTTGGTCGAAAAAATGAGTTTTCTAGCTGTTCTATACGTCTTTCTATCTGTTTGTTAGTAAAAGGTAAACAATAGAAACAACAAGTAAACAAACCAAAACAAACCAGAAAAAGCAGGAAAAAATAAGAGCTGCGCGCTGTGTCGTTGGTGTAGGCTCAGAGTGGTGTGAATGGGGATGAGACGTGGAGCGATACAGTGTAGTCTTGGAATGGAGCTGTGTTTGTCCAGCAAATGGTGTTCTTTTCAGCGCGTTTAGTTTTCCAATTGAAATTTCTTTGTTTTGTTGGAAACGTAAACAAAAGTCTGTTTTGCCCATTTTTTTAAGGAGCGAAAATTTTTGTCGACAAAAAAGATATTCATTTCCGCATTGGGTATATTTCCTGATAAAGAAATTTATTGAACCAATTGATTGGTAATCGGTTAGTAATCAGTATAGTAATTAGCATAATCGTCATTCTATTCAATTCATATCTTAGATCTATATATCTATCTACCTATCCCTCCATATACCAATCATAGCACTATCTGTATCTCTAGCTATACTTATTCAAGTCGTTCAATACCATCACCAGTACCCAAATCCCCCCATGACTCCAACCCTCCAGTAAGATCATCTAATTTGAAATCATCAGGAACACTAGTAGTGGTGGTCAATCCATTAGGTAAATCACTACCTTTAGCACCTGGACCTTCGGTACCACTAGGTCTCTTCAACATGTATGGAGGCAGGAAACGACCAAAGATTTGCATGTCCAGTTTATCCATGATCCCCGGCAAATAGCTATCTTGTGATTGATAGGCATTGGTGTTGCTATTAGTTGTAGTATTGCTAGTATTACCAGTAGCATTCGTTTCATCTGCATTCGTAGTAGCAATCGGTGCTGAAACTGCACTTTCCATTAATGCTGGGTCTTCTGGTGGATTGATGAAATTGTCAAAGTTTGCTAGGTGATCAAAATCATTCAACTTATCTTCAAGCTTAATCTCATAGTTTGGATTGTTGTATGCATATTGACCATCAATTTGTGAGGTTGACCCATTTTTACCTTGTACATTGGACGCATTTGAAGACGTAGATCCAACTAATCTAGTTGATTGTTGCAATTGCTGTTGTTGCTTCATCTGTTGTGTATGTTGGGCTGCAGATGCAACTAAATTTTGAGCAATTGGAACACTGAATGGATTGATAGCTGCAGCTTGTTGTTGCATATGCTGTTGTTGCTGTTGTTGCTGTTGAACTTGATGCTTGGCTTGTTGCTGTGCTTTTTGTTGCTGAGCCTGTTGCTGTTGCTGCTGTTGTTGTTCCTTTTGACGTTGTCTTTGTAGGTGCAAATATGCAGTCTTTCTATTCAACTGCTCAAACAATGAGTTCAAAATATTATATGTTCTCGAAGCAGCCATGGAACTATCCTTCAACAGCGTTAAAATTTCACGACCAGTTTCTGCATCAGCTCTAATACCAATATAATCCGGATGGAATTCATCAAATGGAACTTCATGAACATAATAAACCAAACATGCAACTGAAAAGAAAATCGTGTAAATGGAAAACCAATATGAACCAGCAAGCATGTTCTTCTTGATCATATCCTGGGCAACATTAACAACAGTTCTTGCAACAGAGATACAATTCTTGGCTCTTTGAATAGATAAGGCATCAGTGTTTGGTAACGTGGTGTATTTTGGAGAAATGTAATGAATGAATGGACGATATAACACGATTTGAACGTGTAAAAATGACAAGTGCAATAATCTATTAGCTTTATAGTATTGGAATGGTGGATCAAACCCTGGAATCAACTCTTTTGGTAAATTGGATAACCAAGCTCTCAATTCCAACTCCATTTCAGAAACTTTTTCATGACTGATTAGTCTTAAATTGCTATTGATTGGATATAAATGTTTAACAATGCTGTTTAAGATAATTATTAATCTGGTGTGACAATTTGCAATCCCAGAAGAACTTAACTTATTCTCTTCTTGAGGCAAATATCCATTTTCAGTAATGTTTTCATCGTCCAATTCTAGTGGTAATGATTGGTCAATATCCTCTTCCGAAATAGATCTAGGTAAACCCAGCATGGTGTTCACATATATATCCATCTTATAAATGGTCCAAAAGATTCTCTTACGAGTCTCCAATTCAATAGGATTAAAACTTGGATGTTCCAGTTTTCTATGCAAACCTTCACGTAATGCCGATCTTAGCCCAACACCAATGTATGAATAACACGTTGATAATCTAGCAGAACATTGTAAAAATAAAATCAGCATGACAATTGTTTGGATGGCATACATGTCTCTAGCATCAGTGATATCAATCAATTTTCTAGCTGCAACAAAATATCTATACCCTTCATCGTCCAAAAAGCTATCGTCGACCCCTGTTCTCTTACTGAATAGAGCACCGACAGCCATAACAGAATAGGCCAATGGTAAGAACTTGTTTTGTTTATTAGTGTAGTTTTCTGGATCAGTTTCATACAACTCGTCTAAATCTTTAATGAATGAAGGACGATGGTAGAATCTAAACAAGACACAAGGAGAAGCCCAAGATTTCGTCACTAATTCCAGTGCAATATTCTTTGGGGGTAGGATAATCTTGATTTCACGACCATCTTTAGATTCGATCGAACCATCAACATTTGGTTGTGGAAGTGATAGTTTCTGTTTCTTGAGCTTTGGACCAGTGCTGTTATTCGATGTAGTAGTGGATTTGTTATTATTGCCATTGTTGTTCCTGCTCGTGCTGCTTGCATTGTTATTATAGGAGTTATTTGAATTGCTGTTAGAAGCACCTCCAGTGGCTGTAGCACCGAGTGGTGGAGTTTCGTGTTGTGGAGGAGGAATCTTTCTTGACTTGTACTCCTTGGACAAATCATCAAGTCTCACAGACCCGTCTTTGACGTTCTTGAACTTGGAATAAATCTCTTCAAATACCTCATAGTTGAATGTATCGTCAAAAACATCCATCTCCGGCAATAACAAATGGAGCACTCGTTCAGCAGCTCTAAGTTTCGATTCAACAAGATGTAAATCAGCACTGGCTTTTTTCCTATTGGAAGGTTGGTCATACGTACAGTCGTATGAATACACTGTGCAATGGATACATGGTTGTTGACCATCACATTTCACCTTCTTCTTCCTGCATTCATCACATGCCCTAGTGACTCTCTTTCTCTTTTGCACACCTTTAGAGCTGTCTGAGGATTGGATGGTTGGAATAAATAGGGGAATGTTGTTGATATTATTGCTGCTCTGCATGTCGTTGGGCATGTTTGTGGTTTGTAGTTGTGGTTGATTTTGTTTTAGTCTTCTTGTAAGAGGTGTAGATGGAGTGCACTTAAGCAACAAGCCTTGGCTTTACTTCTGAAGAGTCTTTAAAAGAAACACCAAAGGAGATTGACGAAGCAGAAAATAATGCGCAACACAATAAATAACCGCTGCTGATTGTATTGCTTGATAGAGTTGTATGTTGTTTCGGGTGTGTTACTTGAAGTCAGTTTGTTATATCAGTCAAATAGGTTTTTGGGTGGTTGGATTTTAGAGGCCCAATTTTTGGCTTTTGACGATTTTCTACACTTTTCGCAAAACTACCCAATTGGGTAAAGATACTTAAACGCAGATGAGCGCTTTAGACTGCATAACAGCGATTACTGGAGCTAAGAGGGACCAGGATTCAGTGTGTCTGAGCTTTAAGTTAATTAGAATCCCACTGATTGGTGCGTATTCTACATGATTGATATAGCCTTCCATGCCTTTGGGGTTTGAAAGGAACATCTTATTTTGTTCTTTCTTATTTAGTTCTATTAATACCGCTATAACCATTCTTTTTTCCAGATTCCAGAATCCAGATGTTGGAAATGCATGCAACCAAGGTGAGATGCAATTGGTGAGTTTTCACTATTAGTTCACTTGCATTCAAACACATTGTACCGCTGCTCAACACATCATTAACTGCACACTTTTTAAAAGTTTTTATCCTGCCAAAAAGTATCATTTACCTAATCGGGAATTTCAATAAACGTCAAAAAGTGCGCCTTTCCAGTTTGGCGTAAATGTTGTCCTGACAACATTACCAAAAGAGGGAGTCCTATTGTTTGCTGGTCCATTGTGTAGATTTGATAAGAACGACAAAGTTAAGTATGCTGGTTTATGCAACTGATGTGAAAGATTGTAAATTCACTAAAATATAACTTTAGTTGTTTTGTGCTTGAACAAGTGTTAATAATAATGACACCAAGAGTACTATCTGAGTTTGAGCATGATTGCATTTGTTTCATGCTTCAAAGATGTACTGTAACTGCAGTGTTCAGCCACACGAGAAAACCTCAGACTTGGACTTCAATAGAATTTGAAGCTTAAAACATACACATTTTTAACAGTAGAAATATTCCTAAATATAAAGGTTCTTTAACTTCTTCAATACATTAAGTATTACTCAGATCAGGGTTCAGTACATTTAATCAATGAGGTGCAAAACCATCCAGCTTCTTAATGTTTTCCGAGGCATTATCAGTGAGAATTTGGAAATCAAATATGATTTGATCTACATTATTCGAAACGTTATAACAATTATATATACAATATTTCATCATCACTATCAATATCTTACGCAGCTCACAATCACCAATATTTAGACACCCGTGACCCAGAGTAACTGTTAACAACAGATCACCATGGTTTTTACCAGACGGGCTTAACGACACTGTGTCTTCCAATATTGGTAATGTTTGCCAGGAAAGAATCATACTCATAACAGGCCAAAAAGATTGGATGTAACACATAAGTACGATACCATCGTATTTGCTAATCATATCAACTCAGAATGGAACAACTAAAAAAAGTTAGTTTAATTAATTAGACAATTTTAAAAATAAATAACCAAGCACATACAGCTAGCTCTTGCAGAAGAACCAAACTTCCTAAAACAAGGGCACATGAGAATCTCATGAAATATATTTAAAGTCAAAAGAGCAACTAATACCAAGTGATAGGCAAAGATTAGAACCATAACTATACAAAGAAGTTATGCCAAATATAATGGCAAGGCCCTAAATTGGGCGGATAGTAAAACGAGACATATTGTAAGTTGTGACCCCATTACTGTAAAAGAAGTAAGAAAGCGAGTAAGATCTTAATATAAAAGGAAAAGAATTAAGAAGAAAGAAAAATAGTGATACTAAATTTAAAATATCATATAAAATTACAAGAAGGACCAATAAAAGTAGTTGTAATCAAAATGGGTTCTTTCAAGTAAACTACTTACTCAGTTAAGCAGTAACAGCCGCAGGTATTCAAAAAGAAGTAATCTTTTAAAACTCTATTAAAAATGGACCGAGAAAATTAACAGAAGAACGGCATCATACCAATTGATTAAGCTGAGAAGATCAAGCTGTGAATACCGAAGCAAAAGGACAAAAGAAGCTGTTGTTTCATGGGAACGGTGAATATGTAATTATTTAGTGTGGGGACTCCGAAGACTGAGAATACAGCTACTATTAATTGAAGAAACAGCACATCACCATAGTCTTTGCCAAACAGTCTTAATGGCACCCTTTCTTTCAATATTTGGCAATGCTAGCCATGAAATAATCATACATCCATAACATGCAAGCATGATTGGATGTAGCACATAAGTACCAACGTACTCACTAATCATACCAACACAGAATGGAACAACTAAAAAAAAGTTAGATTAAATAGCTTTACTATTTCCAAAGAGATATTAAATAATCAACCTACTACTACCACCAGAAGAACCAAACGCTGTCCCTAAAACAAGAGCACAGAATCTGATCTTTCTTGGAAGAATTCTTGTAATCAAACTAACCATCATTGGATAAATTGGTCCAATAAATACGCCAATAATGGAAACAAACACAGAAGCAGCTATAGTATTTGGAATCAACCAAATTAGTAACTCGACAGCAATAATAACAATACATAGAACCGTGATTGACCTTCTAACACCAAATCTTTGCGACAACAAGGATGTCAAGAAAAATCTACCCATAGCAACACCAGCCCAAAATCCAGATGCAACATATCCAGTAGATGTAGCCTTACCACCTCTATAATCTAACAAGAATGTTACAATCCAACCACCAATGGATACTTCAGCACCTTGATAAAAGAAAATGAACGTGCAAGTGATCCAACTTCTCCAATCTTTAAATGCAGCAATGAAATCATTCTTTAGCTCTTCTTCGGTCTCTTTAACCACAACGCCTTCTTCAATACCAGGCTCTATATTTTCTAGTTCAATATCACCAGTATTATTAGTGTTAGTGTTTGTTAAACCTGGTGCATTTAATTCGGTTGCAGTTGACTTTGTCTGTGAAGTTTCTTCTTGTTCAGTATCATGTTCAACAATGTCCCATCTACTTAAATCCTGATCAGCACCTTTAAAAGCCCAAGCTGCAAACAAGGTATTAAAGCAACTGACTCCTAAAGTTATAAAGAAGAAATAATACCATTTAACCCCATGATCAACTATAGCAGTACCAATTATCGGAGAAATAAATGCACCTAAACCATAGGAACTATAGCATATACCTAGATATTTATGACCATTTTTGAATTTCGATAGGAAGATATTAAATAATGATAATCCAGAGCCACCTCCAATACCACCAAAGAAGAATCCAACAACCAATATAGCGAATTTCCTAACACCAGAACAGGCAATCGCATGCATTATTAAGAAGCAAGCACAACTTAGGACAGCCATCTTTTGTTTCCCAAGGAAATGGTCAATATGATGAGCTGTGAATGCAACTAAAATGTAACCAATAGCCGTACCCATCCACATTAGAGACACAATAGCATAATTAACGTGATAGTATTCTTCAATGTATGGAAGTAGGGAACCCACAACACCATCACCCATACCCAAGCAGAAAATCCAGGTACAGGAGGTGATAAATCTGTAAAGGTTTCTTGGAGGATTATGCAAAGACATGACATTTTCATCATCAACATTCTGATTTTCATTTTCATCATGATCATGATCATGATTTCTCAGTAATTTTGTTGTTTTGTGGAACAGCTTTGAAGTCTGTCTCACGATCAGTGGTTTTTGTTGTACCGGGAACCCCTTCATTGGTTGGACAATAGAGTTTTCAAACATAAGCTGAGCTAGTTGTTGATGACTGGGAGTTGATGGTGGTGATTCAGGAACTGGAGTGATGAAGCTTAGAGCTGGTGGGTTTGAACCAATTGACGAGATTCTTTTGTTCAACGTGGAAACAGATGCCTGTTGAGTGTGTAGATCTAGTTTATCATCTTCGATTAAACCAGAATTGTGTTCAACATCATTAATATCACTATCATAACTCTGAATATCTCGATCTGAGATAATGGCTGATTCTTTAGTTGTGATCATTTTTGGGTTCTTTCAGGTAAACCAATTACTCAGTCAAGCAGTATCAGCCGCGTGTTGTCTTCACGATTGCTAACAACCAATCAATAATTATATATAGCTGTTCTCTCTGTGTCATCAGTATCTTTCCAATACTAGTTCTTGTTTGCTGGTTCTCCAAACACCCATTTTTAGCCTACTAGCTGTTCATATAGGCTATTTCGTGGTTCTATTCTCACTATATACCAAAATAGGCGTTGTTGATAATAGATACACAGTTAAAAAAAGTATATCAACAATTATTAATCAGTTGGTTAACTTCAAAAGGGGTCAAATGGTGTTGAGTAGTCTTGAGAAGTGACGTGGTGTTTAAACCACTGTGGTCTCCTAAACAGAGAGATCGGCCTTGTCATTCACTCTTGTAACAATAAAGGAGTAGCCAATTGCCAGGTGTTTAAAGGGTGGGATCATAAGAACAACCATAGCTGCTGCTTCTACAACTACAACTATAACCACCACCACCACCAATCACAATGTCCAAGCTGAGTGCTACGAGTATAGCACATATGACAAACAACCAGGATAAGACTCTGCTCAACAGCCTCCCATCAGAAATCATCATATCCATTATATCAAAACTGGATGTTCAAGACTTGTTGAATGCTCTCCAAGTTAAACAGCTCAGAGATATACTCAAACCATTTGTCACTCTTTATACAGATGATTCTACTCTCCCTCAAAAACTGGGTCTTGGAAATACAATGATGGATGTACAAATCCTGGATTATGACTCAATAGACGCTTCTCCAAGTTCACATGCCAACAGCTACTCTTTATATTACATTACAAACCCACGATGTTTTGCCAAAATATTCCAACAGGCCATTGACAAGGATGATTCTTTCAAAGCGTTCCATATCGTCATCAATGAACCAGAAAATAAACTGATCATGGAGGATGGAAGCCAACAGATGGTTGGTGCAGGTGTTAAGATAGATTCTAAGAGAATCACTGGTGTGAAAATAGTCAGTCCTGGTCCGTTGGATATCACCTTCAAAAACATCATAGCTATTGATGGATGGAAATGTCAAATCGACGATTCTAATTCTACATTTAATACACCAAGCTGTGACAGATTAATCCAATTTTCAAAAGTACCAAGTGCTATCAGGTTGCATTATGTTCGACAGATTTCAAATTCTGCTTTTGAATGTGATTCATTTTATGTTGGTAAGAACCCATTATCAGGAGGGCTAGCCGACTTTCGTGATTTGAGTGCAAAGGACTGCATGATCACCACCAAAAATCTGGTGCTTGCGAAGCATTGTTCATTTACCAATGTGAAATTTGAAGGTGTACACAAATTAACAATTTGTACTACTGCTCTAACATTTGATTCAGTTTCTTCAGCATCCCTTGTCAAGTCCATCGAACTCGTTGTCCTGAATTATAATCTAGATCCTTTCGTTCTTTCCCTCGCATTCGGATCCAATGAATGGCCTGTTTTAAAAGAGCTGCTGTTAACCAGTTCTTGATGATGTTCCAGATTGGTGGGAATATCCATGGGGCCTTGTGGATGAACAGCTTACCCAATGACTCTGGATAGTGGGCTTCGAAAACACCAATCATAAACTTCACTGGAGCATAATCCATATTGGACATGGAGAACCCGGTCAAATCGAAAATGATGGATGCTGAATCAACTGGTTCTTTCAAGATCAATCTGGCCTCTTCGATGATAAGCAGTGTGTATCTCTCCAATTCAGCAGGTGTTTGTTCATCAGCATGGTGAAGTCTTGGTTTGATGTGGACAATTGGACGGCCTTCATTGTCATAACCTCTGAAATATGCCTTTGAAAGCTTCAAATTCAAATGGAACCCATCCAATCCCTTGTCAATACCACCCTTTTCACCAGAAAAGAAGATCTGGTCAACCTGCGACTCTTTAATTCTCCAATGTATACTATTAGCAAGCATACCCAAGGCCTTGTCTGAATCCCATTTTCTAGCTCTTAGGAATCTAAGCATCAAGTTGTCTGGCAAATCAGTTCTGAGCATGCTCCAAAAACTCTTGTAAATATCGTCAGGCTGTAGGTCCTTGAAAGACTCACGGATCAGCTTATGGGGATAGGATGCTTCGATGGATTGGGCAGATCTGGTGGTGACAGTACTCAATGCATCAGAGTTATCAAGATTGCTAGTGCTAGTAGTCGTTGCAGCTGAACTGGCATTATTATTATTATTCTTATTACGACGGAACTTGGACATGAAGCCCTTTTTCTTCTCGTTCTTCTCAACCTTGACCTCCTTGTGCTCTGGCTGGTGGTGATGATGGTGCTGCTGGTGGTGCTTCTTGGCCTTGGACCCTGGAGGAGCATCTTCACCCGTTGGCAGTGTCACTGGAGTGCCCCAATACTGCAAGAAATGGGCCCAAACCTCCTTCAGCTTCCACTCCTGCTCGGCTGTCAGGGTCTGGACTCGTCCTGGGAGTGCCTTCTGTGTCGTCATCTCGTATCCTGTCTCGCTGTGTCAATCAGAAGTGCTGGCGAGTCTTGTTGGTTGTGTTGTTTTAGTATTTATGTCCAGTTATTTTTATTTTTTTTTATGGGAGACGCGATCTCGAAGAATTTTCAGTTCACTACAGCAAGCACAGCAAATGCAGCAAATACGGCTTGTTTTTGTTAAGAAAGGGTGTGTTTATTGGGCAGTATTGAACTCTGCGGTGCCAGTTTAGTCATGTTAGTCTTTTGTTTCATGTGAATCGGCCAACCTGCGACTGGGCAGTGGCCAGTTTGGCACTCGTGTGATCAACTTGGGCATCCAACTCGTCCAACAGCTCGTTCTGGATGGCGAGCTCTTCGTTGATGGCAACCCCAATCTCCCTCTGTCGTTGTATGCTTACTCTGAGCTGCTCGATCTGCTGATCCTGTGTCTGGAAATCCTGTCTTTGCAGCTGTAGCAACTGTTCATTATCAACACCTCTCGTTCTCTCGGTTTCTTGCGGTGCTCCAATGACACGTCCTTTGAACAGCTGTTGTTTGCTAGTAGTAGCACTACTTTGCGGACTAATAGCTTCTGGTTGCCTATTCAGGTTGCTCAGCAATGTTTCCAAATTCTCGTGTTCTCTTTTCAACGAATGTAATAATTCTTGACGTCGTTTGAGTTCACCTTCGCCAACTTCAGTCCCATTTGCTGTAATCTCAAGACCCTTTGATAGCCCTTCAAACTTGGATCTCGCCAATATCAAACATTTCCTCGCTTCATTTTGGTTTATAAACATTTTGGATCTCGACTCTTCCAATTGTTTTTTGCATTCTCGAACAACATCTATCCATAATGACAGATCAACAATAGCCTCTTCCTTCTTTGTGGAGCTTAGTGACCATGCATTGCTAACAGTCTCTTTAGAAGCTTCATTCACATTGGCAAATGTCCCAGGAGGCAGGTTTAAAAACTCTCTAAATGGCAATGATCTCTTCCACTTGATATTGACATCATCGTTCGCAATTTGCTGTAAAAACATCTCTAGTGTGACCCTTCTCTCCTCAGATAACTTTTCATTGCCCACTGTCTTTCTCCAATACGTCTTTGGTGGGAATGGATATGGAAGATGATCTGAATATAACGATTCCAACTCTTGCTTTAAAGATAAAAAGTCAGAATACCGCTTCTTCAAAACATACGATTGTGCCGGTGTCTTGACAAATATGTGATATAGTGTGTATAGGTTGTCATCACTGGTGGATGTGTTGGGTATTGATATCGATATCATTTGGCCATATAAATATTTAATAGCAGTAGTAGTAGTTGTCTTTACTCCCATTCAGGATAAACATAACTTTACTTACATAAGCGATTAGTAATGATGACTAACCAAAATTAAAATCAAAAATTGGTGGCAAAACAACAACAACAACAACAACAACAACAACAACAACAACAACAACAACAGAGAGTTCGACAAGAATCAAGATGATTAAGTTACCCAGAGTGCCCTTTACTGTGCCTGACCCTTTTGAGGAGAGTGTGCGAATATTTGGCCGTGAAGGTATTGTTGAGCACCCTCCTTTTGAGAGGATATTTGGAAAGCAACAGATCACACTTGATCATCTAAGCGACTTGGGCAATTCTGCAGGAGCAAGAGTAAAGTCAATGAGAAGCCTTTTAAATTACTACAATTCCATTAGTCATTTTCCTGCAAACGAACGAAACACATTTAAGGAAGCCCTAAAGCAGTTTGCATGGACTGTCATTGAACTTGTCTTCTATTTACCGACGTTGAATTTAATCCCAGAAACTACTCACAACAACAACAACAACAGCAATACTTATGAAACACCTGCAACTAAGAGACAAAAATTTAACCTCCAGCCATCCCGGGGTAATATGAATGTGGTCTCAAAAACATTGAAAACCACCGTTGTTAGATTTTATGAAGTAGATCCTGTTCCTCGTCATGGTGCTGAAAAAATTCACGAACAGGACGGGGAAGAAGCAACTAGGTTGAAGGATGAGAGGTTCCAGAGAAGAGTGTTTAAGAAAAAATTCAAAGAAGATTTTAGTGAATTTCTAAAGAAATTGAAGATTAAGGTTGGTGAAGAAATTGAGAAGATGAATGATTTAGAAGCACTATATGATATTATTAAGTTTTATTCCGATATTTTGAAGGTTATTACGTTTATTAGACCTGACTATGGAAAAGCTAAAAGAGTTTTTGAATCTAACTTACAATATGATATTGAAAGTTCCGAATGGGATCCCATTGCAGAATTGATGAACAAAGCTGGTGAACTGGATGTCTTCCCTATCAGGGAAATGGGATTACCTCTTCCTGCCAGATTTACAGCTATGCCTGGTGCCCACATCTTCCCTGACTTTGCCTACAACACCACAGTTAAATCTAAGGATGACAAGGACAAGGAGCGTGAAGCACGGACTGCTTTGTGTCTCGAAGTTAAACGTTCATTAGCTAACGCCGCCCCCAAAAGAGATTTTGAAGTCACAGAAGTGCCATCAAGAAACACAGAGCAACTTTATCAATTGCATGGCTATTTTATAACATCTGGGACCACTGTAGGTTTCCTCAGAGATGGGTTTGAGCTCTTATATGTCAATGTTGGTGATGATGATTCCGAAACGGGGGACAAGCCTGGTGATAAGCAGACCATGAAGGTGCCTCCCAAGACTAGTGGTAACCGGGCGACGAAAGTCACCATCAAAACGATGAGGTTTCCGAATGATGGTCCTGTGAGACCCAGACAAGTAATTGCTGCTACTTTATATCAGCAATTGATGAAAACACCAGAAAAGATCAAGGGAGATAAAAAACACATAAACAAATTTGCATCAATAATTTGGGTCACAAATGATGAGATTGCAGAAAGAAGAATAAACACATTTAAAAGAGAGAAGATAGGTTTTGACGGTAAAGTTCCAAAGGAGATTAATGTTGGGAAAGATGATGCTTCTGAAGTTACATTGACACAAGTGCTAGTTGGCTTCAATTCGCAAGTCTTTCTTGTGCCAACAAATGTTTACAATGAATGCTTCGAACCTAAGACCAACATTGATGATGATGAAAAGTTCAGTTCTATTATCGTGAAAATTTACGATGTGGGGTTGGCCACCGCTGATGATCGTGAAAAGGATGAAGAACTTTTGAAGCTAAAACGGTGTGTTCATCAATCGTTTATTGCAGAACGTCAAATATATGATGCATTTAACGAAGAGGAAACTAAGACGAAGCTCAAGGCTTTGGAAAAGGAGGTTACACTCAACATTCCCAAATGCTTTGGTGAAGATCTTGTCCAATTGAAGATTGAAAAATCTGATGGCTCTTATTATGCCAATGGTCATACATTGTATTTGGAAAAGATCGAAGGAGAACCCTTAAGCAGTGCAGAGGATTTTTTTGGTGCTTTTGAGCAGTTGAAACTTTTTCATTTTCTTAATGTTTATCATGGTGACGTAAAAAGTTCCAATATGAAAGTCAAAAGAGCGGATAAAAACAAGCCTGCTGATAAGGACAAAACCTTTGTTTTTGATTTTGGGTTGTCGGGCAAGCTGAAGAAGAAGGAGGAGAAAGAGAAGATGGAGGAGGAGAGAAAGACGAACAAGAAGAAGGAAAAAGAGATTATGGATGAGGATGAGGATGAGGAGAAGGATGAGGAGAAGGTGAAGGAAAGGAGACGGAACAAGGATATTAAAGACCTTGATCATTGTGCGAGAACATGTTTTGAAGAGAGAGAGAAAACAGAGGGTGGTGATTTTGATGCTGCTGCTGAATTTAAAAGATATGAAGAATTAAAGAATAATGTAAATCTAGCAATTTGGGAAAGTGTCATCGAAAATATTTGAATTATCTATGTTGATGTTTGTTGATTGTTGCTATTTTGTTATTTTTTTATTGCTTTTGAGTTGGGCTTTATTATAGGGAATTAATGTTATGTTGAAGTTTTTGTTGTAGAAGTCAACTGCACTAGTATCAATAGAACTTCTACATTTGATCAATCCACAAAGTTACCAAAGATTGACTCTGTTGGCTTATCAGTTTAAACTTAAATCCACTACAGTGAATATCCAATTTCTTGTACAACTTAAGTCAATTCAGCGAGTTATATAGAACTAGCTGGCCAAAGAACAAAGAAAGCGGTCACAGAGTTTGTAAAACTCCAGGCACAAAAACAGTACTAGTGTGAGTGGTTGGGCAGGTGTGATATATGCGCATCATATGGCTTAGGATGATGAAGAATTTCAAATATACACTTGAATATAGCGGAATCGGATGGATGAATCTTCAACTGTTCAACGCCTGAGCCAAAAAATTGAGTACGCTATTCATCTGCTTCAATTCCATTTGGTCTATTCTTCAATCTTCATCGAACAAATTTTAAGCACCAGTGACCAAGATCAAGCTTCTGTATCAAAAGACACTTTAACACCATGATTTATCCCACTTATTGAAACTTGTTCGGTTGGCTTATCATGAAGCTCTCAATAAACTTCCACGACTACGCTCTTGATTTCATTCTCAGGAGTCAGCTGGCTTTTCTGGATTGAATAGCTTCTAAGTTATAACTTCTCGTGCATATCAATGATCATTGGTATGAAGTAAGCTTAGTGATCAAATCTTTATAATCCTTCTTTCTGAATCCTCGCTTCTTGATAATTGTATCTATGCAGTGGTGACTGTCTGACAGAAATCTGGATTCTGAGACTCACATTGCACTCTGACTTTATTGTCACCTTGAAGTTTGAAGTTTGAACAATGATCAATCCAGTTGTGTCCTCTTTCAGGTGCTACCTATAGTGCTCGAGCTGCTGCTTTTCATATGTTTCCAAGTCTGCCGCTATTTCTGGTACTCCCTGTTACTGAGAATGGTGTTAATAAATAATGACAATGACAATGACAATGACAATGATAATGATAATGATAATGATATACGTAATTCTATCGATCATCTGTTATCTTCACCCCAATTATCCATGATAAATATCTGAAAGTCAATAGTGTTTTATCTCTGTGATTTTTATCTATGACTATCCATACACTATTTAATCAAATTATGTATTTAACAGTACTGCTTGATTGTGGGCGTTGTAATATCGGTTAGGTTACACCTGCAGCATACACATTTTTTCTCATCATTAAACCTATTAATTGGTACTTTATAGATATTTATTCATTTAATTTTTAAAACTTCAAGGCTTGATGGGCAAAAGGTCTTTGACCACCACCACCTAGATAATCACCAACAACCTGTCCATGACCTCTGATTTGGTATTGATATATAACCAAACCTTCCAACCCAACAGGACCTCTAGCATGGATTTTGTTCGTGGAAATACCAACTTCAGTACCAAACCCATATCTGAACCCATCTGCAAATCTTGAGGAAGCATTCCAGTATACACCTGCTGAGTCAATAGCCTTCATAAACGTCTCTGCAGTGAATTTATTTTCAGTAATAATGACGTCGGTATGTTTGGAAGAGTGAGTGTTGATGTGAATAATGGCATCTTCAACAGAATCGACAAAATCAACTGCAAGATCAAACGATAAAAATTCCTTGTCAAAGTCGCCATCAACTGCTGGAACAATCAATTTAGAATCGTTTGGTAACGCTTGTATGATTGCTGGAGTAGCATGCAATGTGACTTCATTCTCCAGTAATAATTTCACAATCTCACCAACTTTGTCTTTCAAATCCTTATGTATCAGTAATTGTTCAGCAGCATTGCAACCAGCCGGATAGTTGGTTTTGGCATCCAAAATGATCTTGGCAGCCATGTCCAAGTCTGCATCTTTATCAACATAAACAGAACAAATACCATCTGCATGACCCAATACTGGGATCTTGGTGTTGGCCTTGATGTTACGTACAAGTTCATTGGAACCTCTTGGGATAACCAAATCAATGAATCTGTCCTGATCAAGCAAGTTTGCCACATCTTGTCTGGAGGCAATCAATTGGATGGCATCTTTTGGAACAGCCGTCTTAGTCAAAGCTTCATTAACAACATCAGCCATCGCAGTAAAAGTATATAATGATTCCTTGCCACCTTTTAAAATAGCCGCATTACCAGACTTTATGGCAAGAGCTGTAATATTGGCAATAACTTCTGGTCTTGATTCAAAAATGATCAACAAAACACCAATTGGGGCAGTAATTCTGAACAATTCCAAACCTTCATCTAGCTTTGTAGCCAAAGTAATCTTACCAACAGGGTCCTCCAAAGTAGCAACATCCAAAACACCTTGTAGCATAACGTCAAACTTATCGCCTTTGCTTAAATCCAAACGTTTGATCAAAGAGGAAGATAAATTGTGCTCTTTAGCAGCATCCATATCTTTAACGTTTGCAGCCAAAATGGATTCTTTATTGTCTTTTAATGCATCATGAACTGCTTGCAAAGCCAATGTTCTTTCATCATTTGACAAAGTTTTTAGAATTGTGGATGCAACACGCGCACTCTTTGCAATAGTTTCAGCCATATTTGTATTTTCAGGACTCAGCACCGTAACTCGATGATGACTCGAATCAATTGGATTGATATCTTTTTTCTTTTTTCCATTGAAAAAACCGACACCAACGCTTAGTCAGCAGTGTGATCATATAAAACTCTACGAAATATGTAGATAAATAGACATGTTGAAATGAAGCAAAATGTAAAGATTTGATGATAATAGATATTATGAATTATACAATCTATTATCTTGATTGGAGCAACCCACTTGTTTGGTTATTTTAAGTGATTTAATCATTATCACGCTTCTAAAGTAAAGACAAAAAAAAAAAAATGGGCATCAAATTAGTTTAATATTCATCATCACCTTGCTGGAAAAACATGCTGAATACAATGATTGTGGTGTAAATAACCAGCCCACCAGACATGCTCATCAATGTTGCTTCAAAAGTGACCAATCTCACATGATATAAAACGATTGGAAGTGCTAAAACCATTTTGTTAGTTTATAAAAGATCTCATTATTATATACTCGTACTCCATCAGATACTAACCTATACCACTAACTAATAAAGCACCAGTGAAAAACTTTGCAAAATCATTTGATCCACTAAAACGTAGAATTGTTAATTCTTGATAAATCAATCATATTAATCTGAGAGATAAAAAAACCCTCTCTGAAAAATTAACTAACCTTGATGAATCAGACATGAAGTCGTCATATTCAGTTCGACTGAACAATGCATTTGGTATTGGAGCAGCCAAGAAAAACCCAACTATACAGACGAAAGAATTAGTATCTTGTTTTTTTTATGGATCGGTTACTTAGACTTACCAACACATAAGGGGTACCAGTTTGACCACAATGCACAACTGAGGATAATCAAAAGAAACCCAGCTGCTAGAAAACCTGACAACCATATTATTTTGGTCAAAGGAGCTGTTTGTGGTAAATTCATTGGTTAATGTTGGATCTTGGTCGAATCTCTAAGAATACGTGCGCGTTGATAGGTGAAAGTTGGTTTGATGTTGGTGTCTCAGTTTTGAACAATCAGTTGAGATGACTCAGCTTTTATGTAATACAATAACTGTTCACGTGACTATGAAGCTAACTTCATCATTTCCTAATTGGGACAAATGCATATCTACAGGTGTAATTGTTATATCAACCAGCTCTGGTACAAGTCTGAATTATATAATAGCATCTAGATTATGGATAATAGTCTATAGATATTTATAATTTCTTATTAGATATATCATATTTATAAATATAAATAATAATACAAACAAGTTACAACTAATTAACAAAACAAAAACACAAAGCAACAGCTACTGTATAGTACAAGCTTTCTGAACAGGCTTCAAAAATTCACCGATATATATATATTGGAGAAGGGAAATACATATTGAAATTCACATTTATCTGGAGACTGGAGACTGGTATGCTACCATCATACTCAATTGATTTGAATTTGAAAAAAGAACAAATGAATTTTTCCAAATACTTGAGATTCTTCAATTCTAAACGGTTGATGAGCTTTCTCTTAAAGTCAATTTTTGTAACTTTGGATAGTTTGTGATTTGTAATTCAGTGGATTCTCCAAGATAATGCAAATCTATTTCAAGTAAATTGGGTGCAACCAAATTATCCAGGGATATTAGATGATATAGGATTCTAGACCTTTTAAAAACTTCAAGTTGTGGGAAATAGCAATTAGTAAAGCACGTTGATTCAGTATTTTCAATTTCCAAGTACTTCAAATGTAAAAGTGATACATTCTCACAGAAACGGTTGACACCGCAAGAAATACGTAAATACTTGATACCAGGATATCTTTGCTCCATTGCTCCATGCCAAAACCTTTCATTGGCATCCCAAACTTCATCAACAAATGCTGTTTTTATTGTTTCCAGGTTTGGTGCCCAAAGTTGTATAAAGGCTTCGGAATAATCATATTCAGCAGCTTTCACGTTAGCGATGTCCACTTCCCTTAAACGAGACCATTCATTTGACCCAAATGCACTGGAAAGAATGAGTGGATCTATACCATAAAACAGTCGAGCAAGTTCAGTAGATTTGACAGGAGATGCCGAACAAATCGAATCAAATACCAGAGGACCCTGAGAACAAACCTGTAAGTTGTGTACACCTTCAAATTTCACATTTGTATATGAAGAATCTGTTGCAAGCATCAGCCTTTTAGTGGTGATTATACAGTCTGTTGCACTTAAATGAAGGTCGTATCGCCGTTCAGATATTGGGTGATCACCAATTTCAAGTGAATCACATTCAAAATCAGAATTTGAAAGCTGTGTAATACCATACATGTTTATAGTCCTTGGTGTTTCTGAAAACTGGATTAATCTGTTAAAATCTGTAGAATTAATTGCAGAATTAGAATGATTGGTTTGACATTTTCATCCATAAATACATAAATAGCAGCAATATTTCTAAATGTCAAATCTAAAGGACTGGGAATAACTATTTTCACACCAGTAATTTTCCTAGGATCCCTTCTAACACCAGCACCAACCATCTGTTGATCTCCATTGTACATAATCAGTGTATCGCGTAAGTCATGTAAACTCTTAATATTGATGATAATATGGAATGCTTTGAAAGAATCATCCCTGTCAACTGCTTGTTGGAATACTCTGGCAAACCAACCACCTTGGGTTTGTTATAATGTAATATAAAGAGTATCTGTTGTAATGTGGACTAGAAGTGTCTATTGAGTCGTAACCCAAGATTTGCATATCCACATCCATTTCATTTTCAAGACCCAGTTTGTGAGGGAGAGTAGAATCATCGGTGTAAAGAGTGACAAATGGCTTGAATATGTTTCTCAGTTCTTCAACTTGAAGGACGTTCAGCACGTCTTGAACGCTCAGTCTTATCTTAATAGAATGGATATGATAATTTCAGATGGTAATCTGTTGAGCATATCAAGTGTATAATTGTGATTGTTTGCCAGCAGTGCTGTACTTGCAGCATCCATCTGGGACATTGTGATCGTATATGGTTGTAGCAGAACATAGTTGCAGAAGCACCAGAACCTGCAGCAACTGTTATTATAGCTCTTTAGTAACTAAACACCTGTCTTGATCTTGTCTTCTCCTTGACGCTCTCTGTTTAGGTTCCAGACTGGACACCTTTGAATAATAAATTACATAATTAGACTTCATATTGTACCGTATTGTAGTATAAACACATCATCATGTTTATTGTTCACACTGAACTGAGAGTGGACAGTGGACAGTGGACAGGTGGTCACTGGTTGCTGGAGAGTCGAGACTGATCTTTTTGTTACTCATGGTTGTCGCCAGTCAAAGTGAGAAGTGTCCATTCATGCCCCTTTAAGAACACCCGTCTCCTGATCGTTTGGGCTTTAGAATCATGGTCAAGACTCAAGGGTCAAGGCAACAAGGCAATGTTGATATAATTATAGCAAATATGAGGAATGATCTGGATTGATTGACTTTTATTCTATTATAAGCGTTAATAGTAGATTGGTATAGTAGAATACTGTATATGTCGAGCCTACTCAAAACACTTATAACTACGTCTAATTTATAACACTCAGAATATATAGTATGTTATATTAATAATTATAGATGATAAATATGCTTCAATTCTATTGCATTTAAGCAGATTCATGTTCACTGACTGTTTCTGAATCTTGGTCTTTTCTCTTTTCTGTAACAGCATGAGAGCCAATGAATGGTTCAGACTGTTCAGCTTGTTTCTTTTGAGCCTCCTTCTCCAATACAACGTCGATTGGGTCTAGCCCTTTATCCTTAATGGTGAACAAACTGAGCAAACACAAGGCGTTACAAGCAAGCCAGAAATAGAACACTATTCTCAATGATTCCATATAGATACTCTTCAAAAACTGGGCTTGATTGTGGTTGTATAAAGTGTAGTCGATTTTGGAGACAATTTGAGACTTTAAGGAAGCCAACTGTTCAGGAGTGAAATACTTGTCACCAAATTGATTCAACTTTTTGATGTAGGAATTAGACAGCATTGTGTTTGAAACAGCCAACCCAATGGACCCACCAAATGAACGCAACACGTTTCTCGTAGAAATAACAATGGCTCTATCTTTCTTATATGATTGGGCCTGTGCTGCAACTAATGTTGGCTGGAAAGTTGCACCTAACCCAATCCCATAGATAATCATTGGGAACACTAAGCGAACATCTGAAGTTTGAGTACCCCAAAGTAACAATAATCCAGTACCTAAAACTGTACAGGTGAACCCAAACCAGATGACATGGATATAATGTTGTAGGTACGAAATCAGTTGGCCTGTAATGATTGATGCAATAGTTTGTGGAAGAACTTGAGATAAAGTATACTCTGAAGATTGAATGACTGTTTTATTTCGAATGATTTGAAAGTAGTATGGAAAGTAGTATGTTGCTGAGAAGTATGACATCCCATAACAAAAGTTTTGCAGTAACAATAAGGTTAACGATGGTGTAGTGGTGAATAATTTCAATGGCAAGATTGGAAGTTTACTATATTTCTTTTCGACAACCAAAAATATTAGAAGTGAAACACCACCAATACTGAAGAATGAAATTGAGAAAGCACCATTCCAAGCATAAGTAGACCCACCACCTGACAATGGAATTAGAACAAAGATGATACCTAATGAACTGAAAAAAAAGCCAACGTAATCGATGGCCAACAACTTTTGTTTAACATTTGATTGATGATGTGTATATGGAACCAACCAAACAACGATACCAGCGGCAGTAATACCAATGGGGAATAACATGTAATAAAACTTTCTCCAAGTTTGATGCGTGATGAATGCAGAAGCTAAGAATGGACCAATAGCATTACCAAGACCAACAAAGGACCCCAAGATACCTTGATATTTCCCACGGTCTCTTAAAGTGACAATATCACTCGTGATCATCATGGATAAAGACGTGACACCACCATTACCAATACCACAGAATGCTCTAAAGATGTAGAGTTGGTATGGCGTTTGAGCCAATCCACAAGCTAAATCGAAAAAGGCAAGAATCAAAAGAGAAGCAACCATTGTGTATTTTCTGGAGAAAATGTCGCTGAATCTTCCAAACAACACAGTGAACACGGTATTGGAGATGAAGGACGCAGTACCTGCCCAAGAGATTGTCTCTTGTGCATTCAACTCTGCAGCAATATGTGGAAGTGCAACGGTGATACCTGTTTGATCGATAAAAGAAAGTAACAATGACATGGCCATGCCAAGAAATACAACAATAAGCTTCTTCTTTGGTAAGATGTTCTCGTGTGAATCTGCCAGCTGCTGCGACATGCGTACCTCAAGTTTTCCACCATCAACGTCGGCATTAACAGCAGCTCCAGTATAAGTACTAGTAGTAGTACTACCTTCTTGTTGGCTTACCCCTTCGTAAGCTCTAACTTCTGGATCTGACATTCTTTAAACCTCACCCTGACATTGATCCATGGTAGTCCTTTCTTTCTTTCGTAAGCAGCTTCTCGAGGACATCCACTGGGGATGAGGCGTTCCTTATATAGTACGCTTAAAGCCTTTAAAGGCGAATAGATCGGATCGCATATTTGGCCGCTTCCGGTTACTGACTGAAAAGTAGCTTTATGCTATCTATAATCCGATTAGGCATTCTATCACTCTATCTCTACAGTGCAATAGGACTACTATCGTTATCCAGACAAGATCGCCAATACTCTTATAGTATCAACATAACAGGTGTAACTGTTAACACTATCCAATAAAACTTATATTCTACGTGTATCGTGTTAAGTTACAGTGGAATTAGTCTGACATAAGAACTGACTAACCATATTCTTCAAAAAATTTGAGCAACAACAACAACAACAACAACAACAACAACAGAGAGTTCAAGATGACTGAACGTCGACGCACCATCAGGCGAAGTCAACTCCGCAGGGACCCTTTCAAGGAGAGTTTGAATATATTTGGTCGTGTTGAAATTGTTGAGCCTCCTCCTCTATTTGAAACGATATTTGGAAAGCAAAAGATCACAGTTGATCATCTAGGAAAGTTGGGCAATTCTGCCGTATCAAAAGCCGATCTAATGAAAGAAGACTTAGAAGACTACATTGATCTAGATATTACTATTTCTGCAATAGAAATAATCGACTTGAAGGAAGACATAAAGGAGTTTGCATGGACTGTCACTGAACTTGTCTTCTATTTACCGACGTTGAATTTAATCCCAGAAACTACACACAACAACAACAATACTTATGAAACACCTGCAACTAAGAGACAAAAATATGATATCCAGCCATCCAGTTCTATGAACTTTGTATCCACTGAATTAGCAACCACAGATGTTACATTTATTGAGAAACCTCTTGTTTGTCGTAATGCTACTGAAGTAATTCAAGACACGGACATGTCTCCAACAAGGATGTTGAAGGATGAGACGTATCTCACAAGAGTGTTTGAGGAAAAATTCAAAGCTGCTTTTAGTGAAGTTCTAAAGAAATTGAAGATTAAGGTTGGTGAAGAAATTGAGAAGATGAATGATTTAAAAGAACTATATGATACTGTTGAATTTTATTCCACTACTTTGAGGTTTATTACCAATCTTTATTTGGAGAATCCAAAATTTTTTGAATCAGATTTACAATTGTTTATCGAAAATTCAGAATGGGATCCCATTGCAGAATTAATGAACAAACTTGATGGACTTGAAGTCTTGTCTATTAGAGAAATGGGATTATCTCTTCCTGCTGGATTCACAGCTATGCCTGGTGCTCACATATTCCCTGACTTTGCCTACAACACAACAGTTACATCTAAGGAGTATAATAAACCTGAAGAACGCACTGCCTTGTGTCTCGAAGTCAAATGCACTTTAGATGAATCCTGTACAACTGGACAACCCTCAGAAGTGCCTTCACATTTAGGGGAACAAGTCTATCAGTTGAGTGGCTACTTCATAACATCTGGGACCACTGTAGGTTTCCTTAGAGATGGGTTTGAGCTGCTATATGTCAAGGTTAGTGGTAATCCCGAAACGGTGGTCGACTCTGATGGTGATAGCGTGATTAAGGTGCCAATTGAAACCATGAGGTTTCCAAATGATGGTGCTGTGAGACCCAGACAGGTAATTGCTGCTACTTTATACCAGCAGTTGATGAGAACACCAGAAGAGATTGAAGAAGATGATGAGTGGATAAAGAGTTTTGCATCTCTCATTTGGGCCTCAAATGATGACATTGGAACAAGCAGAATAAAGACGTTTAAGAAAGAGAAGATAGGGTTTGAAGGGAAAAGTCCAAGGACGATTAATGTTGGGAAAGCTGATGCTTTTGGAGTTGAACTGAAGCAAGCATTAGTTGGCTTCAATTCACAGGTTTTTCTTGTTCCAACAAATGTTTTCAATAAATGCTTCAAACTGAAGACCAACATTGTTATTGATGAAACCTTCAGTGCTGTTATTGTGAAAGTATATGATGTGGGGTTGGCTACTGCTAGAAATGATTTCGAAAAGGATGATGACATCTATGTGGTAAAACAATATATTCATCAATATTTTATCGCAGAACGTGAAATTTATCGTCTATTTAACAAAGAGTCCAATAAGGAGAAGCTCAAGAAATTGAAAGAGGTATGCAGTGTTACACTCAACATTCCCACATTCTTTGGCGAAGATCTTGTCCAATTAAAGATTGAGAAGTCTGGTGGCTCTTATTATGCCAATGGTAGTACTTTGTTTTTGGAGAATGTTGATGGTACACCTTTAAGAAGTGCAGAGCATTTTGCTGGAGCTTTTGAGCAATTGAAACTTTTTCATCTTATTGAAGTTTACCATGGTGACGTAAAAAGTTCCAATATGAAAGTCAGATCTGATAATGGAAAAATCAGTGTTTTTGATTTTGGTTTCTCGGGACAACTAAAGAGGAAGATGAAGGATAAGAGAAAGAATGATGAGTATATGTTGGAGTATGAGGAGGCCCTAG
This sequence comes from Liangdongia berthetii, assembly GCA_030564525.1. Taxonomy (NCBI): domain Eukaryota; kingdom Fungi; phylum Ascomycota; class Saccharomycetes; order Phaffomycetales; family Wickerhamomycetaceae; genus Liangdongia; species Liangdongia berthetii. The sequence continues at coordinate 29,935 of JAJLVX010000028.1, read as the reverse complement.
ATATTTCAAACCTTGATGAATGTGCGAAATCATGTTTTGATGAGAGAGAGAAAACAGAGCGTGGTGCTTTTGATGCTGCTTCTGAATTTGAAAGATATAAAGAATTAAAAAGTAAGGTAAACCCAGCAATTTGGGAAAGTGCCATCGAAAATATTTGAATTATCTAAGTTGATGTTTGTTGATTGTTGCTATTTTGTTATTTGTTTTATTGTTTTTGGATTGGACTTTATTATAAGGAATTAATGTTGTGTTGAAGTTTTTGTTGTAGAAGTCAACTGCACTAGTATCCATAGAACTTCTATAACATTTGATCAATTCACAGAGTTACCAAAGATTGACTCTGTTGTTTTATTAGTTTAATTCCACTTCGATGAATATCTAATTTGTTGTACAACTTAAGTCAATTCTGCCAGTTTCAATATACAACTAGCTCGCCAAAGAACAAAGAAAGCGGTCACAGAGTTTGTAAAACTCCAGGCACAAAAACAGTACTAGTGTGAGTGGTTGGGCAGGTGTGATATATGCGCATCATAAGGCTCAGTATGCTGAAGAACTTCAAATATATACTTGAATATAGCGGATGGATGAATCTTCAACTGTTCAACGCCTGAGCCAAAAAATTGAGGGCAAATAGTTCAATGCCATTTAGTCTATTCTTTATCAAACAAATTGTAAACTGTATTAGATAGTAGATCTCTGTTGCTGTGGTAGCCAGCTTAGTTAGTATATTTTAATATTAATGTGGTATGCTGTTGGCACGGGGTGGCTGTAGCAAAAGTAATTTTAGGTGTCAGATATCTTATATACATTAAAATTATAAATATTTATATTGGTATTCCTATATTAGCTGTTATTTGCTTCGTATTCACATAATTTTAAACCAATTCTGAGATACGTTGCTGTGAAGATTGACCAGCTTCTGGACTCAATTTACCAGTTAGATATTGCAAGAACAACACCTTACTCACTATTGGATTCTTAACGAGGCCCAGCTTTTCCTGTTCACCCTTAGCAGTGTTTTCGTAGTATAACTGTAGAGAACCATCGCCAAGTCTCTCAAGAATCAACAAATGGTTTTTTGGCACTGTACCTCTTCTGGTAAATGCTTCTCTTAGTTCTTGTAAACCTGGTTGTAGGTTCTCATCTTTAACACCACTTGCCAAAATTGATTTGATTAAACCATCTTTCAAATGGTTGAAGTCAGTATTTCTAATTGGACAAATTCTAGCAACTAATCTGATGTTGGAATCAAGTAAATTGGAAACAAGGATCTTGGATTTTTCCTTGTCGTGTAGAGCATCAAGAACGTTCTCATTATGTGGTTTAGATGCATCAGTATCAATGAAGGCTGTTGATAAAAATTTGGAGTCTAAAACTTGTGGGATCTTATAGATATCATCTTTAGCAGCATAAATACCAAGAGCATAAACTTTGAACTTCAAAAATGTCACAGCTCTCGTACCTTGACCAATCAATTGATAAGCCGTGGTCAAATTTAGGCCCAAAGGAATTGGGTCAACGTTCTTGTCAACAGCGATGCCATCCACACCTGTCTTTGAATTATCTAGCTGGATCAAATTCAGTCTTTGGTACTCATTGAATGCCAAACAACCTGTAACAGCAGCTGAGAGCCCGATGAAGTATTTGATGAGAAATCTGCTGTTGTTGCTAGAAGCTAGAGATCTGGCAACTTGTCTCTTGAATATGGTGGTGAACATTGTCCTGAGTCTCTTGTATATATCAGTTTCTATGGTTATATATTATATCCCATTCAATATTAAACCAAACTGTGTTTGTAGGGTGATGTGAATGGTGTGAAGTTTCGAATTTCTTTGTTTGTCCTCGGGTAATGAAGACGAAATAAGCATCAACGTTTACTACGAAAGTGATGCTGAAAGGTGTAATGACGTGTGTTTCTTTGTGGTGGTTTGCCGTTGGTCCGTTTATGCTGTGCTCCATGTCGACTCATAGAAGGATTGTATTGTTGTCTTGGTGTTAAAGTTTAGTGTGCTGCTTTTAGTGTATTCCGTTTGAGTATCAAACAATTCACCAACTGAATTATGGAGACAAATGGAGTCTGTTGTTGACGCTATGGAATGTGTCTCCTGTTTAGTTTTAACTTTTCACATATGTACATACATATGTATTTCGACGTGTTTTGTGTTCCCTAGTTACCAGCTTTTCTCTTTCATGTGCTGTGACACAAAAATGCGACTCTGTGGTTAATGACTTGGGTGCAATAGAATAACACGGTCAATACGTTTGAATGGCAATACATAGATACAAACGAATTCAATTTTATTCCCTATTTCTTATAATATTTCACACTCATTATACCTTTTTTTTGCAATTTTTGCTAGTTTAATTTTTGCTTTACACAAGTTGCTGCTATTTACTTCATCAATTATAAAACATTTGAAGAGAATATTAGAGCTAGATAGATTAAGTGTTCATTAATAACATCATGGTTGCTACTAGAAATCCAACTACTCCACTATTTAACACACATCATGAGTCTGGTGTCATTACAGCTAACACTAGTGCAATTGCTGCTGCTCGTTCCAATGATGATGATGATGATGATGATGATCACAATAAAAATAACGTTGAACTCATAAAACCAAAAAAGTTGGATCTTTCTCCAGGCCAAGTTTATGTTCCAAATCCAAAATCTTTAACTATTTTGAATGTTCCATTAACTAAATGCCATTTTTTTGGATGCCTATAGCAAAGGGAAATGGAATTTATCAAAAGTACCACGTCCATCCTGTTTTCACGACGTTGATTTGTTTAACCCACCAAAGGATTATAACGAGGGTTCTAGATTGAAATCAGTGAAGAAATATAAGAACCTTGAACAATGGAAAGATCGTGCTGCTTTCCAGAAATTAATTTCAAAAGTGATCAAAGTTTACAAAGTTGCTGGTGCATCCATTTCTATCATCGATGACAAGAAACAAATCATTAAGTATCAGACATTATTAAACATCACTGAATGCCCAAGAAGAATATCAATTGATGCACATACTGTTTTATCAAATGGATACTTTTTATTGTCGGATGCTTCAAAAGATTGGAGAACTTGTAAGAACCCATTTGTCGTTGGTGTTCCTCATTTGAAATTTTATTGTGGTGTTCCATTAGTCACTAAGCTTGGTTCCGTTATTGGTGTTTTTTCAATCTTTGATCCAAATCCTAGAACTGATTTTGATATTAAAAGTATTGATTTTTTGAAAGAAAAGGCCAGCAATGTTATGAATATTTTATCAACGCCAATCAAAGATGCTACAAGTTTTACTGTCACAAATAACACACCATTAATCAAGATTATTGGCAGACCAACAAGCCAATGTGGCTTAACAAAGACATTAGCGCCTGTGTATGAAAAGGATGGATCAGGATCCCAATACTTTACAAATCACAACTTCAAGTATAGTAAGCATGATTCCACTCCAAATGGGTTATGCAATGATATCGAAATGCTAATTCAAAAGGAATTAACTTCTGTTCGTGATATGAAACTAGCTTCAAAGATTTTATCACAGATTTTAACTAAACAGACCAATTTTGATTATGTTTGTATTTTGGAGGTTAGAGCTTTACAACGTTATCAAATTGCTTCTCAGTACTTTCCAAAAGAGAACAAAATTGATGCTGAAAATTTCAAATATACCAACAAGTTGGTGAAAGTGGAAAATGAACAATTAATGGCTAGAATTCTAGGCTCACATGGGAAATTTGAACTTATTCCAGGTCATTTTAACCACCGTTTATACTACAATGCCTTATGCTCAGAGTTTGGTATTTATTATGAGAGCACATCTGATTCACAAGCCCTGTTGAAATCTGGATTGTGCATGCCTTTTTATAGGGTCCCATCTAAGATTGTTAGAAAACGCAAAATTACCAAGAGTGAACGATGCGTTCACATTAGAAACATGCCTATTGATGTCTACTTGAGGTCTGGAGGGTTTTTAATCGCAGCATTTAATCAAGAGGAGCATGCTATTCTTAAGTCTGAGATGAATGATATTTATGGTGTTGCTTGTGCGTTACGTCGTGCTTTTATTTCAAATTGACAGTACACAGTTTGTTAGTATGTGGGTGTGGTGAGTAGTGGGGTTGTTTAGATAGGTTTGTTACATGAATATATGTCTACAGTCTAATATTTTCTGTTTAAATGTAGTTTTTTTAAATTTCTTGATTTTTTGTTTTTTTTTTTTTTTTTTGCTAATCTTGCTCCAGTTGATGCTGTTGATGCAGTTGCTTCTGTTGATGCTGGTGACATGCGTTTTTCCAAGACAGAAAATATGTGTCCTGAACCGGCTTATTTCCGCTGGAAGAAAAGGCGTGAGAAAAAGGAGGAAAAGCCCAGCAAAAAGGCGCGATACAGACTCGGCAAAGGGAGACACTTTTGTTGAAACTTTTTGATTAAAATTTCATGAAACATCATGAATGATCACACTAGTGAAGAAAGACTGTTTATCCAGCACAAATACAACAACATCACACAGCACTAAACACATTGAACCATGTCGTCCTTCACGGCGCTCAACCTGAGCCCTGAGGATATTGAGCTGAATGCTGAAGAGCACACACGTGAACTACAGGTAACTATGATTCATCGAGAGCAAACGAGTTGTTTTGATTTCTTCTAACACTATTGCCATTTTAGATCGAAGAAGCGTTTAAAGTCTTCCAAGACGCCTTGAAATTGCAAAAGAATGGTGACTTCGAGGGCGCTAACAACGGTTATAAGCAATTATTCAGGATTCCTGTGCTGAGAGGTGATGGACGTGTGAACTCTCCAATTCTGAAGAATCTACGGTATTTGGCGTATAGAAATCGTGGGTTGTTGCATTTCGAAGAGCTCGTTAAAAATTACAAAGAAGTCAACAGTTCCGACATGTTGGATCAATTATTAAACAGCATCAGTGATCTGCTCGAGGCGCTACAGCATACTGAAAGTGATATACCCATTGTTAAGCTACTCCTATCTGTGTTTCGGTTTTTTAAAAATAGCAGGTTGTTTAGATACACTCTAGAGTATGAATTAACAAAGGACGAAAACGATGAAATGATGATTCATTCAAGAAGAAGAGACAGAAATTTGGCATATCTCTCGTTCTTAAAAGAGGAGAAAGTATTGTTAGAGAACATGTGTGATGAATTCTCATTAAACTCTAAGGAATACCCCAATTCATTAAACAACATCAAACCAGTCCAATTGGAAGATTTAAGTTTCTTCAAGCAAATATTGCACTATGTCAATTCAAGATGCAAAGAGATTGATGATAATTTCCAAAAGAAAATAGTTTTAAATTCTCCATCCTGGAGAGAAATTGCATCAAAATTGATCAATACCGCTGATAAACCAAAAACGAAACTTCAAAGGTTTAGAGATTTATACCAAAGTGTCACAACTCCGGTTGAGGTTTGCAAATTTGCTTTAAGCGATGGGAGCGAAGAGGATTTAATTATGTGTGACGATGCCGATCAGGATGTTGAAGAAAATGGTGATGGTGATAAGGACGATAATATCAATGAAGTTGATCAAGACATTGATTCAAAACAACCAACTAGAGAAGCGACTGTTGAGTTGCTGGACAATAAAGAACATATTACAAACGAAAATGGAGTATCTAATAAAAATGATGATGACAATGATGATGAAGAAGAAGAAGAAGAAGAAGAAGAAGAAGAAAAAGGTAATGTTGATGCTATGGATACTGATGGAAAATCTGTTGAAAGCATTGTTGATGATGAGACTGAAACTAATACGAAAAATGTTGAAGATGAAGCTAATGGCATCACTAAAAATATAAATGGAAAGAAAGAAACGCCTCAATCTTTACAGGAAAACGCTAGGGATGGTGCTCAAGAAATTAATGGTGACACCGAAAATAATGACAAAATATCTACATCAAAGAGACCGCACCCATCTGATATTGCTCAGCGAATTAGTAAGAGATATAGACAAGGTTCAGAAGTTACAACATCATTATCATCCGATTCATTTTATAAAAATGAACAATATCTTGTGACCTTGAATCAGCTCCTTAATACAATCAATTTGAAAGTTGAGCCTATGATTGATCAAGTCGTTAATGGTACTCAACATTCTAATGACTTTTCTTGCATTTCAGATTTCTATTCTTGTTTGAGTAATTGGTCTACTAAGCATTCGGAATTCTTGTTTCAAAATTCATCCAAATCTGTTGGTATTGCTGTCACCGAATTGATTACATCCAACATCTTTGACGACACGATGGCTAATAGGGATATTCAGGATCTGGATGATTCATTACTTGGATCATTTCTTTCTGATGTCAATGCAGTTGATTTGCATTTTTTACAAGTTAGAACACTATTTATCAATATTCTCTTGGCTAAATCAAATGGCATTTGTTACATCACTGACTACTACATCGACAAGGAACTTTACAAGCTTATTGAAACTTTATCATTTAGTAATGAGGCTGCTTTATATGATCAATTGGAATCTTCTCTGGACTTTAATAAAGATTTGTCCATTGGTGTATCGTTCTTAGAGATGTTAATAAACTGTTGGATCAAAATGAAACAAGATTCAAAAATTAAAGGAGTCTCTCAAAAACAATTAAATGAATTAACTCACGCAATGTCTGTTGTTGAACACATTATTCTTCGTTGGAGAAAGCTTGTTCAATATAAACTTTTTCAAAAGGATGATCATGATTACTCATTTGAATTTAGATTCAGGTGGGCATTGATCCTTTACCACCAACACCAACCAAATGCATCAGTTGATGAAGTTCAAGGTTTATTGGCAACATTTTATCATGATTTCCAATCTGTCGACAAAGATGCAGAGATGTTTTTTATCAATTATGAAACTATTCCAACTTTAAACATAACAGCCATTAAGAATCAAAGTGATAAGCTTAGTGTGTTGACTACATTTGAAAAAACTTTGAATTCTGATGATCCAAAACTAGAAGACACAATTAGTTTATTGGAAAGCATTTTATTGCCTCATCCCACTTCAAAACTGTCTGAAGACCAACTGCCAATGGAAGAATTCATTAAAGAAAGTCCAATTGTTTTGAAATTAAAGCTCTGGAGTTTGTTGTTCAATTCCTATGCCAAAGAAAATGAGTGTGGTAAATATCAAAAGGGGTTGATAACTGTGTTACATTTGCTTCTAGATCAGTTAAACGAGGATAATTACAAAAGACAAACAGATTTGTACCGTCAGCAAATTTTATTAAATACCCTTGGGTTCTACTCTGAATACATTTCTGGATTCATTTCCATTGTTGAAAATAAGGATTGGGAGATTGAAAATGTTGATTATAACAGAGAGTTGATGGGTTCAATTTTATTGTTTTTCCGAATCCTGTACTGTTACTTTTTATATGAAGAAAACAACAAAAGAACTGGTGCTAAACCATTTGATGAGACTGCTTTGAAATCTTGCAATAAGATCAGGGATATTATTTCTGATACATTCTCTGTGATGTTTTTATTATTTAGATCGTTATGTGATTCTTCTGATTTGACATATGACTTTTTAAGTATAATTCATGAACAGATGGGGTTATTCCACTTTTGTGCTGCTTCACAAGGAAGATTTTTAAGATTATCAGAAAGAGTTTTGAGAGAGGCAAATCTGGAGAAATTTGAAGCTGATATTTTACAACATTTGAATTGTGGGTTCCATATTACTATTTCTACGGAAAACTACACTCCTGTCTACCACCATACTCCAAAGAGATTTTTAAGCAAAGAATCAGCATTAACATTTTCTGACACATTGTTTAAGATGTTGCATAAGAAGAAAGATCCATTGTTTAGTACACCAAAACCAGATTTAAAAACTGCATTGGATTTGTTCTATCAAGCTGTTGGTGAACCAAATTATAGCAATGGTATTTTGCAGAAAAACAGTCAACGAATAACAACATATTTAAATACACCCTTGGACTTCAAGACTATATTGAGTGGTATGGCTGGTGCATTGAATATTGAAATGAGATCTCCAGAATTGCAAGAAAAAGCTATTGTTGATAAAGGCTTATATTACCTAGAGGCTACAGTGAATTATAACATGTACAAAACAAGAAAGAAAGCAATGCAGGCGAAGGTTTCAGACTTGGATTTTGTTATCAAAATGTTAAGAGCTGACTTGTCGTTTGGTGGTCAACGAGTGGAATCTTGGATTTTACTTGGTGAAACGTTTTCTTTACAAGTTGAAGACGATTTAATTTGGACTTCAGATAAGTTAAACTCTTTTGACAAGAAGAAAGTCACAGCTGGTATTCAAAGAAAGGCTATTTTATCTTATTTGATGGCTCTTAGTATGATGATTAAAGATCCTTCACTCTTTGAAACAATTGATAAAAATGTATTGAGTTTGTTATTCACAGCATTGATCAAGGAGTTATATCATTCAGTAATGAAACCGATGAATGGTTTGGCATTTAAAGAAAATATTAATAGAAAGATGTTGTTAGATGACAAAATTGGCTACAGTGACAGAACTTTTGATAAAAATTCACAAAAATCAATTTTGAAGTTGATCTTAAAGATTATAAAGTTTGCAACCAAATACTCAAATGATGATTGGAGTTTACATTATTATCTTGCCAAAGTGATGCATAAACTTGATAAAGATCCAAAGCAAGTTTTGAATGCATGTGTCCAAAGTTGTTTGAGTGCTGGGATCATTGCAATTGAGCCTCATTATCAGCTTTGTTCTTTGCTTTACAAATACACTAAAAATGGCAAATTGAATGAAGATGATGTGCACAAATATTTGAAGAAAGATGAAGATTTCTTTGGAGCAGAGGTCAAGCCGATCGATGATAAGCAAAGTACAGAATTTTTAATTTTGGGTGCTTTGAAAGTTATAATCCTTCAAGATAAGAAGAAATGGCAACATAGACCAAAGTACAGATCGGCCATGATTTATTTCCAATTGGGTGATTTTCAAAAGGCATATGAAGAGTTTGAATCTTTGGTAACTTTGAAATCAACAAACAAAAATCTTATCAACATTTGGAAACCAGAAAATGAGGCCCCTGGTAAACATTTTATTTACACATTCAACTATGTATGCTTTTATATTAGGTTGATGAATAATTTAGCTGATTATCACAGCTTATTGTTGTTCACAAAGAAACTACGTCGTTTTGGTGCTGGTATGGTCAACTTACAAGAGGGCTGGGAACTTTCTTGTTTAACTTTGTGTTTCTTGACTAAAGAAATAGTGAAAGCTGAGCCTGGTTATACTGATGCTGTTGTTCCAACAATGATTTTTTATAAGTTTGTTGTTTTAGCAAAACACTTGATTGGGATGATGAAGACTAAAGAGTTGACAGATGAAGATAAGGAGTTGCTAGTTTTGCTTTATGAAACTTCTGAAATCAGAAGAATGAATAATGGGTTTGGTTCCACTTCTCAAATTGATGACACATTCAACACTGTGTATTTAAAGATATACTTGAAGTGGTTATCGCCAGAGTTACAGCAAAAGATAATCGATGATGAAAAGGTTGAAGAAAAGGCTATTAAAGAAAGAAGCAGTGGTAATGGTTCTACGGCATCACATTTCAAAGTTAAAGTTGCAAGAAAGGAAATATTGGCCGAAGCTGTTTCGTTGGTCAAAGCTTTGGATAGTGTTATTTCTCCACTCAAGGTGTCTGATGATGTTTCATTTTCTGTTCCACCAGAGATTGTTGAGCAACACATTTATAGAGGTAAACAAAACATTGGGTTGAAAGTTACACCACCGCCATCATTGGTTAATATTGCAGAACCAATAGCAAAAGGAGAAGATCAAGCAGGCTCTATTACTACTGAGAAAGAAGTAAGTACTACTGTAAGAAAAACAGGCAAACCACAACTACATGATATGTTAAGTATGACATCATCAATTACAAAGATGCCGTCTACACCAACTGGATCTCCTAATGACAGTGAAGATGAATTTCACACCCCAGATGAGAGTAATGATATTAGAACAACAACAAGTGTGTAATGATGAATATTGGGAACAAACTATGCATATAACGCAGAGAATCCTGCAAATGAACACTTTTAAAATCACATAAAAGTTATGGCTTGAAACGTTATACTACAATCGTTATAATAAATTTATTGAGTCATTTGATATTCATTTCAAACTATAGTGTAATCAAAGTAAAGGGAATGTTGTGTATATTTCATATCACTCTCTTTTCTATCTATTTGGAAAAGTGTAATTTGACCTTTAGTAGTTCTCTAGCTTTAATTTGTTCTGGATCCAGACCAACGTTACCATAAGTGAGTGGAGCATAAAAGATGAAGAATGCAATTAAAGCAATAGATAAAACCAATAAAGTGATGTTCAAAACCTTACCTCTGCCAATCAAAAATTCAAAAATGGCGGCAGTCAAGATTGCAGCAATCAAATGGGCAGGCAAATAATGATGCAAGAACTTTTGTCTAGCCATCAAAAAGAAAAACACATAATGGGATAAATAACCAATGTATAGGAACCCAATGTTAAACAATTGCTTGGTTTGAGCCTTTGTGATAACTTTGATGTTTCTTTGTTCCAAAAGCTTGGTAGCAGCAAAGAACCCAGCAAAAACGGTTAAAGCCAAAACTTCCAACCACCAGCCAACCAAGTTACCAATAAAGTAAATTTGTTGTCTTGTGTCATTTTTAGTCCAGAAGGAAACACCAGACAATGATCCTGGCCATGTGATTGGTTCAGAGGCAAATGGATGTTCACTGGATAACTTGTTGTTTTGGTAAAACATGGTGAATTGCAATTCCCACCATTTCTTAAAGAATGGGACATATTTAACAGGTTTTGGAATGTAAACTTTACGGGCATCATCCAAACCAATGATTTCATCAAAATACCAAGTGTTGGTGCTGTCTTGGATTTTTTTGTTACCGTTAACTTCTTGTTGACCAAAGGCCCAATCTGGCAAATAAACATCATCATGAGTCCATAGAGCAACAGTAGTATCAACATGCAAAATTCTCAAAAAGTTGGCCTTGGTCTTGATAATAGAACCTGGAGTAGCTCTATCGGCAGCTTGCAATTTAAACAAAGTTTCATTATATCTAGCTTGGGCCACTTCATCGTTAACAGTTGTGAATTCTTCATTTGTTGGGTACAAAGGAGAAGCAACATCATGAGCCAACAAATAAGTGTTGGTGTTAACGTGATATAATCTAATGATATCATCAACATGGACAGCCTTACCCTTTCTTTGATCTTCTGGAAAGTCAGCGGCTGGTAATATTTGCCATTCATTGTTGATATCAGGACCAGAGAACCCAGTAACTTGTTGACCTTGAGATGAAACACGACCATCTTCATAACGCAATGGGTAAGCATATCCATGAGAGTGCAAGAGGGCTTCAGTATCCTTGTGCTTCAAAGTGATGATATCATAGTAGTTCAAGTTCTTAGCTTCTTTGGCCAATGGGGAATCACCCAAAGTTTCTTGGAAGTCAGGACTCATAAAAGAGTCACCTGGACCAGACTTGTTCAAAATGGCAAAATGCAACCAGAACCACCACAAGTAAATGATGAATGGCAAAACAATCAACCCATAGAATCTGGCAACAAAATGTCTAACAAATTGTCTAATGGTTAAACCAGTGTTAATATCCAATAAATGCCATAGATCCAAGCCAACCGCAAACCCAATGGTGATAAAAGTGAAAACACCAACATATTTGGTAGAGATGACGCAAGACAAGGAAACACCGGTCAATACCAACCATTTGGTCCATTCTTTGGTGAAAGATTTGTTCTTTAGTTTGAAGAATCTGATGTAACAATATAGAGATAGAGCAACAGAAATGATCAGAGTAGCATCCAATAAAATCAATCTAGTTTCACAGATATGAGCGTTATCAAACAAGACCAACAATGCACCAAAAACAGCAGTTGGGATGGAATAGTTCAATTCTCTCAAAGTCAAGTAAATGATTGGGATGGTTAGAGAACCCAGAGTTGCTGGAAGAGAACGGTATGCAATGTATGGAACCTTGTTTTCGATGTAGGAGTCACCAATGTTGTCAAATTTAAAAGAACCGTCATACCCAATGATATAACCAACAAATGCAAACAATAATTTTGCGAATGGAGGATGTAAATCAAAGAAATATGTACGTTGCAAATAATATGAAGCAAATTTCCCAAAATGCACTTCATCAAAGACAACTTCATCTGGATAGCTAATCAAGTAGAATCTGGTGATGAAACCAAACAGAGTGACTAGAGCTAAGGCAATTGTATCAACAATGCATTTCTTAGGTTTCACAGGCTCATCATTGTCTTGATTACTTATATCAGCAGCATCTTCCTTGGTGTTTTGGATGCCCTCAATTGAGGAAAAATCGTCAATTTCAGCAATCTCATCCGCGGCATTAGCAACCTGCTTCTTTGCCTTTGTTCTTCTTCTGACACCGGACATTTCTGGGAACACAACAGTTGAGCACTTGATGGATATTAAAATGTGGTTTCATGTATTTTGATGAGTTGTTCTTTCGTGATGGTTTTTCAAGACGCGTTGGTGTGGACAAACCGATTTATGATTATGTCATTTCTGAGTAATCACTATAACCAATATAATTGGGTATTGTTCTACGTTTATTATGGGTTTATAGTGGTTTGTATGTGTTTATATGTGTTTACTGGTTTATATACGTTCATATATGTTGATATGTATCATTTGATTCGATTTCATAATTTATACCATAGGTAATAACATCATCTAGTTGGGAATGGAAGTCTTCTGTGAGCTCTAGACACATATTCAAAGTAATGAGGGTCTTGGGCCGTGATGTATCCATGTCTTATTAAGAACTCAACAATGACAATAGCACAGTTTGGCTTGAATCTGGATTTAACCAAAGCATCAGAAACCTCTTCCAAAGACATTTTGTAGAAACATTCAGCTTCATGATCAACTGGAGTTGGGACGATATCCTTGGTCAATGGTAGATCAAAAACATATTCCACTTCTGGTTGGATGAGTCCATATTCATCTTCATTCACATAGATATATGACACAACAGATGCTGATTTCAACTTGTCCTGTAGGTATTCCTTGGAAATCCCAGCCTCCTCATAACTTTCCTTTTCTGCAGTCTCCTTGATGCCATATGGATATCCTATCCCACCAGCAATTGTGTTATCCAGCATACCTGGAAATGTAGCTTTTGTTTCTGATCTTTTAGGGATCCAGAATTGAATGGTGCCATCTGGAGATTCCGATGGGGGTATAAACCCATTGATATGAATACCATACATGATCACACCAAGCAATGGGCAGAACGCACGCTCCACAAGCATATATGGTTCATGTGATGGATAGTATACTGTGTATAACTCGTCTCTCCAACCTTTCAGTGTGACAAACAGGTCAGCATCTTTAATCGCCTTTGCCATCTTTGCAAAAGCAGCATTTCTCTTCTCCATCGTATCCAAACTTGGCTGTATTTTCAGCAGCTTTCCCTCATTGATGATAACATCTGTATGTTTCACAAGCTCATTGGCCACGAGTGGGATCACATACCCAATCTGTTGTTTTCCATCGTGTGTAACCAGCTTGAACACCTCCTTCTCGACTGATGATTGGGCCTGGATGTCGTATGGGAACCCATCCACCGTATCGAAAACCGGCAAAAAAGACACCATTCTGACTTGCTCACCTCCTGTCACGCCAGCAGTCAATCACACTCAGCAGCTCAACAAGACAACACGGCTGCGGTTCCAAAATGTGACCAAGATGTTGGTTCTGCTGGTTGTATCACTTTTAGTGACACGGATTTGAAAAAACTTTATCAAATGAAAATTCCAACAACAACAACAACAACATTCAGAAGGCAACACCGCGAAGGAAAAGGAGTTGCTAACAAGGAATCAGGATCCAACAATGTATAGAAACGTGCCTTTAGTGTTTGCCAGAAGTTACGCTGCAGCCACTGCGAAAAGAGTCGTTCCAAAGACCACTGCTGCTCGTGCTGCAAAGGCTTCCTCATACACCAAAAAGACAACTACTACAGCCACCAGAAAACCTGCTGCTGCTGCTGCTGCTACTCCTGCTGAGCAAGAGCCATCGCCAGAATTCGCAGAGTTTTATGAACCAAACGATTCCTTTGCCACGACAGATAGTATTGCTGTTGATGGTTCTGGGTCTGGGTCTACTATTGGTGTCACTTTTGCTGAGAAATTCAACAAAACACTAGGCGATGTTCCACCAAGCACTGCACAGACCGTCAATGATGTTGACTGGACCACTTCGTTCTTTGGTATTGGCTCAAAACCTTTCCCAGAACGCGCACAAGTTGCTCTAAACAAGCCTGTGGAGCCACTTGATGTTGAGATCAAGCCAGATGGTATCATTTACTTGCCAGAAATCAAATACAGAAGAATTCTAAATGAAGCCTTTGGTGCTGGTGGCTGGGGGTTGGTGCCTCGTTCTGAAACTGTCATCACGGGTAAGGCTGTGACCAGAGAGTATGGGTTGATTTGTATGGGTCAATTGGTTAGTGTTGCCAGAGGTGAGCAAGACTATTTCAATGATGATGGTATTGCAACTGCCACTGAAGGTTGTAAGAGCAATGCTTTGATGAGATGCTGTAAGGATCTGGGTATTGCTTCTGAATTATGGGATCCAGTCTTTATCAAACAGTTCAAAAAGGATTACTGTCAAGAAGCTTTTGTTGAGCATGTAACCACCAAGAGAAAGAAGAAGATGTGGAAAAGAAACGATAGAACATTTGACTATCCTTATAAGGTTACTTAGTTTGACTTCTAATTTAATTGTCTAGTGACTTTTTTGTATATACGTGATTGAAATACTTGTTGTTATGTAGATGTCATTTTAGAAGTGTATAATTATAATCAATTCGAGATGGAACAGGCTTTATTAATATACATATATAATATCAGTACCAACAATATACAACAGCAGCTACATGATATATTTAATTTATAATAATATCAAGCTGAATATCATGCAGCAGGTGCTGAACTGCAACAATTATAATATTTCCGCAATTCAAAATAATTAACTGACGTCGTCAAATTCAATAATATCATTCATAAATTAATAATTATTAATATTATTGTCAATTTATATATTATATAATAATTAAATATATATAGTACAATAATTATTATTTAAAATTAAATTACGTACTCTCATTAATTCGAATTAAATTAAACTGAAAATTTACTCAACTTTATCTTGCTGAGCTTGAAACAAAAAATTAGGCCGCGGTGCCGACGGTATATTGATTATATATATTATTAACTATAAATGTACTATTTAATAAGTTAATTAACTGATCCTATCTTTATAATAATTAGATCGACTACAATACAACCATAGACTATGGAAATAATCTGATCAATATTCTTCTATTAATTAACTAATCCCACACCGCCAAGTTAGATCGGAAATATTCAACGAACAAACAATGGGATAACATATTCAACAATACAAAAACATAAGATACAACCACAGATAAAAATAAAAGAGTACAACCATTAATATATGATACTGACACCATGGGAGTCGAGATAAAGTTATTCCTGGCTGATAAGCCCGACTTCTACAGCGACGGCGATGTTGTGCGTGGCAAGGCCATTGTTTCTGTTGATAAGCAAGTCGAGATCGAAGCCATCAACGTTGAATTCGAAGGTGTTGTTTCCACAAAGGCAACGTTCAAACAAGAGTTTATCCAGCCAAATGCAATGCTTGGCTCCTCTATGCCACAAACAAGGTTTGAAAAGCACCAGTTGTTCAAACAAGTAACAAGGGTTTTCCCTCCATTGAATGTCCGTGAGGCTGAACTTGATGCTAAATTCTTTTCACTGGTCCCTGGACAATACGAGTACTATTTCCAATTTGAATTCCCAATAAAAGTCCAACCAATACTCATAGGGAAAAACTATATCTATAGAAACATTCTGGAAAAATTACAATACTTGCCCCCTTCAATCAATTTGGGAATAATCACTGGTGGTGTGAAGTATACGTTGAAAGTTACTGTGGAAAAGCACTCAAAGTTTAGTTTTAATGCATCCGAAGAATTGTTACTGAATTTCAATCCAAAAACTAGATTGAATTCTGAACAAGAACAATATTCTTTTAATTTTAATACTTTCCAAGTGTCCAAAATACCAGAAATCATATTGAAAGAAACAAATGATGGTGGAGAAGAATACATTAAACCAAGAAGAAAATCGATTGTGTCAAGCATATTCCATAAAAATCCCGATCAGCCATTATTCAAACCTCAAAAATTAGACATGGTATGGCAAATATGCACAAAAGGTTCTCAAGTCCCAGGATTACCTATCAATCTTGAATTTTCTCTACTCGGTGATGTTAATGAAGGTTACTTTACAACAAATCATAATGAATCATCCGGATTAGGATGCTTATACTTGAGGAAAATCGTCATGACGCTTATGATATGTGACACCATATCTGCAAGAGAGTTTACACAATTCAATCAAAATTCCCTCCTGTTATTGGAAAAAGAAGTTGATAATTATAAATTAGACCTTGCAAATGGTGAATTGGTTACAAAATTTGAATCCAAAAGACAAATGATGCAAGTCACACTACCACAAGAAGTTTATCAAGATGCTATTGTACCACTAAACACTCCCTCTTTTAATTATCCTTTAATTACAAGAAAATACGTTGTCAGAACAGAGTTTAAGCTTGCTCCCGTGAAGAACGAATATAAAACGTTCACAACAATTGCTCAAATACCAATATTACTGGTTTCGCCAGGATACACACCATTAACCACACAAGTCCAAACTCTACATGATGAACAGTTGCCTCGTTATGAAAAAGTTGAAACCTGTGATTGATTATTATCTTAATCCCTAAAGGCATTGACAAATTGCAATTATTAAAGTTTGTATTAATTTCTAAGTTGTTTCAACGTCTTAAATAAATATTTGAAACAATGAACTTATCAACTAATAACATACCAGACTTTGTAGATGCAAACTTAAATGCTGGGTCATTAACCACAATAACATCATATTCATCCACTTTCACACCATTAATAATATAAACTCTCAAAATGCTTTCAGCTGCAGTTTGATCTTCCAGTTTACAAATACCATCAACAGCATACTCAATAGACGAATGGAAATGATGTAGATACTCTGGCTTAATTACCTTGTTAAAACGATCAATGGTATCAACTTGCAATAGCTCAAATTTAACTCTCAACCCTTCAACTTGTGGAATTGTATATACATTAAAATAACCACCCGCTTTACTCTCAACTGTCTCAATACTCCAATTGGTGTTCTCCAATACTTGTTTTGATGTACCAAACAAATAATCCAACACTTCAGAAGTTTGTTCACGATAACAAATTGCAGAATCGGAAACATAAACATCATAGAACGGTTCATATGTTTCAATATCATTCTTACCATTCCAAAAATCAAAATATTTTGCATCCAGATTGAAGAAAGAAGGATTTTGTAACCTTGAAGAAAATAACGAATCTGTAATCTTGATAGGACATACTGGTGAACTGTTTAGTATTGCAGTGTAATTATGTAAATTTGATGCTTTCTTAGTGACTAGTTGCTTGTTGATTTTAGTCTTGTTGAAATTCTTTAGATTCTTCAAAGTTTCATCAACACGAAGTGTATCTAATGCATTTAAAAATTCCTTCTTCAAAGTCTTTAGAATTGATGATATTGAAATGTTTGACTCTGCAGATGGTTCATCAATAATTGGTTGCAGCATTTCAAGTTCATGTTTCTCTTGTTCGTATAATTTATGACTGTTGTATTGCTTAAACACATCTTTTGGAATCCATAATGGATGGCCTTCAGTGGAAAATATAATTTTTTCATCATTGTTTATACTGTTATGTGGATCAAATAATAAGTATAAATACATTAAACTTTCACTCAGAACAAACGATTCCATTCTGTTTTGAAGCTCTTGTGTTCTAACATCTTTATAACCAGCAAACCCACATTCTGTTTTAAAAATAGTTGAATAATCATGTAAAATACGTTCACCAACACGCAAATATAATGGATCTTTTGTAGCTTGATATAAATAATATGTGGATTCAATAAATTCTGGTCGTAATGGGTACCATTCTAAAGATATTGGATCAGGAGGACCATAATAATTGTTGTCATTTTCATCTTTATTTTTAGTCACACCAAGTTGATAAAAATCCCATCGTTCAGGAATACCATTATAATAATCCCAAAGCTTCATATAAGGGGTATAAATCTCAGCAGCAACATCAACTTCACCAGCTAATACTAATAAACCTGGGAAAAATGCTCCTAACGCATCAATCCACTGTGAAGCCAGTGCACCATTCATCACATTCACATTCCCAAAAAATGGTCCCAATTTAGAATGAATTAATAATGTTCTATAAGATTTTTCCCACATGGAATATAATTCATCATCTCTAAATAAGATTGATCCTTTCAAAACATATTCATAAAAAGAATCAATGGACGCACCAACACCGGTGATTGCATCCAGCCATTCACCTCCAGTTGGCGACAATGTCATTGGAATCAAATCTAATTCACTTCTAGAATTCCAGACATGATCTAAAGCTCCTCTTGAATATTTTTCAAATCTTGTATCATTAGTTAAAATCGATAATAAGGTCAATTCTAACATGGGCGTAGCAACACCAGATGCACAATTTTCTTTGATCAAGTTTGCAGGAATATTGTTTTTCCCATGTATTAAATTTATTCTAGCGATTGGTAAACCTGTTGAGGTTTCATAAGCAACAAGTAACTTTTCACCCAACTCTTTAGCCTTTTCCAATAAAAAACCATTATAGGAGGGTATTTGAAATTCATACGCAGCATATAAGTGAGAGGAAAGTAAAGATCCCAACGCACGGATAGCAGTTTCAAAAACTTGAACAAGTTTATTTTGATCAAATGTCAAATCTGTTTTCAAAACATTAATGTACTCTGTAAACTTGTCAACTTCACCCATGACGGCAAAAGTGGTAATTGTATCCAAAAAGGTTACAGAATAGTTTCCCAACACGTCATTTCTGTGAATATCATTGATATCATTATTAGCGCCATATGGTTCACAAGTTAATGGTTTGATCTCATCTGCAGGATAGGCATATTTGATATAATTGTCCCAACCATGATAAAACAAGTTTTGGGTTTCATTTCGCAGTGATTGAAGGTGGTGGTTATCAAAATATCTAAGCGTTTTATGGGTATTATCTTTATCATCATTAGCAACATTAACGTTATTAGCATCATTAACATCATCTTCAAAGGCACAAGCAACGATGGAAGCAGCCCATAAGACAATTAAAAAAATTAAAAAGTGCAATTTCATATTCCACACATGTCTCTATCACCATAAACACAAGAACCAATAACAAATGCTAAGGAATACACTGTGATCCTTATTTCTTTGTATCTTACGAGAGATGAACAGCTCAATCTTTTGATGAACCAGAACCAATTCGCGACTTCCGAGCTTAACATTTGAATTCCGACTTTTGTTTACGTTTGTGCCAAATCGGGAATATATAGAGTGCATGAGTTCGAGAATGGTGTGCACAAAGTTATAAGAAGGAGTGAAGAATCAAGATTCAAAAAATTCACAGCTCACATAAGAGTTTAGAAATAGTTAATAACAGAAAGACACTGTATCTATTTTTAACAAGAATCATATCCAATAACTCAAGTCATAATGTCCGAAAAGATCCAACCATTACATCCAATGCTTGATAGCAAGATGAATATGAAGAAAGCCAGAGTTCATCAATTGGCTGTGAAACAGTAAGTCCATCTGCAATCCAAATTCAAATACCAATAACAGCATATATTAATATGATATTTTAGAAAACTACAGTACATTTCACCTTCAGACAAGCAGGAGAGTTTGTCTCCAACTTCAAGAAAGTTGTTGGATCACAAGTTGAAACACATTTACCAGTAAGTACTAAGTGCAAAGAAATGATTCACATCACTATAATGTTTATATTGAGGGAGATGGGTCCACATACTAACAGAAATTTAGAAACCCACCTGCTGAAAAACTTTCAGGTTTAAGATTACAAGCAATTATTAATGATTCCAGTGATGATGAAGAATCAGAGTGCTGAGAAGTAGTCAATTCTTTTTGCTGCTCTGCTCTACAGTTTAAAGAGATTGCAAAAATTTTAAAGCACTATTTTTATTTTGATTATCATGAGTTTTATTTTATTTTATTACACAGTCAAAAGTTGATACCAATTGGGTTACATAATTTAGGTTTTATGTATTGTGATTACAAGGAGGTTTTATTTTATTTATTCTTTTATACGTTTTATTTTTATTTTTAACAGGGGATTTATTTTATTAACACAGTAGTGCTTGTAAGTTGTAAGAACATAATTGTTCTATGATTGATTACTTTACCAACCCTAAAGATCAAAGATTAGGGTTTGGTTAATATTGAGATGTTCGGATGTTAGATTAGTTTGTATCACATGACTAAAATTGTGACTGTGAAACTTTTGTTGGTAGCACCACTCCTTCAACACACCAAGCGAATCTTTTTTTTCTATGGTGAAAAGTAAAAAAACTGTTAGCGACTCATCAACTCTAATATAGCCAAATCAACGATATCATTACAAAATGGGTAGAGGTCCAAAGAAGCATCTAAAACGTCTAGCAGCACCATCCCACTGGATGTTGGACAAGTTGTCCGGTGTTTACGCTCCACGTCCATCTGCTGGTCCACACAAATTGAGAGAATCTTTGCCATTGATTGTCTTCTTGAGAAACCGTTTGAGATATGCTTTGAACGGTCGTGAAGTCAAGGCCATCTTGATGCAACGTCATGTTAAGGTTGACGGTAAGGTTAGAACTGATGCTACCTTCCCAGCCGGTTTCATGGATGTCATTGCTTTGGAAGCCACCAACGAAAACTTCAGATTGGTTTACGATGTTAAGGGTAGATTTGCTGTCCACAGAATTACTGAAGAAGAAGCTTCCTACAAGTTGGGTAAGGTTAAGAAGGTCCAATTGGGTAAGAGAGGTATTCCATACGTTGTTACCCACGACGGTAGAACCATCCGTTACCCAGATCCAGCCATCAAGGTTAACGACACTGTTAAGATTGACTTGGCCTCTGGTAAGATTACTGATTTCATCAAGTTTGACACTGGTAAGCTAGTTTACGTTACTGGTGGTCGTAACTTGGGTCGTGTTGGTGTCATCACTCACAGAGAACGTCACGAAGGTGGTTTCGATTTGGTCCACATTAAGGATTCTTTGGATAACACCTTTGTTACCCGTTTGGGTAACGTCTTCGTCATTGGTGAACCAGGTAAGCCATACATCTCCTTGCCAAAGGGTAAGGGTATCAAGTTGACCATTTCTGAAGAACGTGACAGAAGAAGAGCTCAATCTGGTTTTTAAATAAACTGAGTTGTTATGAATTTTAATAATAAAGAATAAGAAAAAAAAACCCAAACTTTTATACAAATTATTATCTCATACTATTGTTTGAGACGGGGATGAAATGAAAAGGATGTGCCTTGTTTTTATGTTTTGCATCATTTTTATTAATGATAATATGGTTTATTTGTGAAAGGGTTGCAAATAGACTATGTTGTGTATTGTTATTGGATTCAGGCTGAATCAAATATAAATTATCGTTATAAAATAAATATTGTAGTGTCACTTGGTATAATTATTATAGGTTCAACCTCTAATTCATGATTAATTATTTCAACTGGAATGATGTGGATAAAGTAACTTGCATCAACACCAAAAGTTTCCAACGTCTTTTATGTGACACAACCCTGCAATAACTCTTTAATTTCATTGGTTTTAATACTATTCAAGTATCCTATATATCACTTTTATCGAGATTTTCCTTCTCGATAATGCCCTTCATTATTCGTGCAATCGGACAGCTGTACTGGAGCATTAATATACTTGATATTAAATTATTGTTAAGTACTTAGCAGCTTCACCTGATAAAATTACAATAATCATTAATGGGAAATTATTCAACGCACTCTTTGATTATATTTATACAGTACTGTTGATAAAACTAATCAATTTTATGTGGAATTATCTTTTGGATATCAACATCAGTCATGTATCAATAATCAAATTATTTCATCACCAGTGTTTTTTAACATATTCTTTAAGTAATGAACCAGTGCTCTGACCACCATAGAATTCGACATCATTTTCATTAAATGAATGATCCGTGGTTTTATAAATTTCATTCAACTCGTTTAGTGCACTGATGATATATGGTTCAATGAAGTCATAGAACACAATGTTGAAAAGAGCATCATTATCATCATTCTCAAAATTGTAACTTCCAATAACATTTGGAGATGGATAATACATCAATGAGTTATGAACAACATCATCACCATGACATCCCAATTCATCTGCAGTTGTGTAACCTTTCTTTAAATGTGGGATTGAAATAAATGGGCAATTGTTTTGTTGAGCATGTTCATTAGCATTATTAGCTGTATCACCACTTGCCAGGGCATTGAACTCTTGTTGCTTCTCATATAGTTTCAAAAAATGGTTTCTTTCAGGTGATGATAAATCTGTGTTGAAGATGAAGAATGGTTGTTTGTTTAGATAGCTTTCTAGATTCAATGCCAATGATCTTGGAGCTTTAATGTAATTCCACTTGTTTTGGAAAGGTGATACAATAAACTCAGTATCTTTAGTGAAATTTCCCTTGTATAAATCATATCTAATACTACCAGTATTAATAAAAATGACTCTGTTATCATTTGGTTTTCCAATAGTATTTTCCAGGGTTGATAAGATTGTGCTATTCAAAAGTGTAAACAAACTTCTTTCATCGCTGTATTCATATTGATTCATCAAATAGTTTCTTGGGACATATCCAATGCTCTTTGTTAAATTTAAAGATTTTCTTAAGGAATGTATTGATTTGGAGATCTCAATACCTTGTTCAGTATCAAAAGTTTCTTTAGACTTATCACTATGATGTATGAATCCTTCTCTGTTAAAGTCAATGTACCTTCTATGGAAAACCGGTTCTTCCTGTATCGTTGTGTTTATAGATAGAAACCCAGCAGTTTCACAATATCTTCCACTTTGTAATCCAGTTGCTTTATTGTCAAAAATTGTGAAGTCTCTTATATGTGAATGACCACCAAAGTATTGAATGATTGTGTTTGGATATAATCTTCTTAATTCAATATGCAATTCCGTCAATTCATCAGAAGTCAAATCATTTACGGGAATATGACCAAAAACTATGATGAAATCAACATCATCTTCAGTGATTGTATTTGTTAGATTCTTGAACCATTCTTGGTTAATGGACTCGATCAAAGGAGTAACTCTTGTTCTATGGTTAAATCTTTTAAAATCAAACATGAACGAAAGAGCCAATATTCTAAATTCTTTATTCTTTGTTGTGAAATAACGATATTTGTTACCAAAGTCCACCCATTCTCCGTTATCGAGTTGATATTCAACATTTGATGATATGTATTTTTCACCATAATGACCAACAGTTCTATCAAACTCTTGTTGAGACAGCACATCAACATACAGCTCGTGATTACCCAAAGTTATCAAATCATAGTCTTGTTTGTTAAACACATCTGTTGATAATTCTCCATTTGGTACCGTTGCGTCACTTAACCCATTCCCATCGTGCTTATCACCAGTATCAACGAGTAGCAAATCAACACCAAGTCCATCAGCCTTTGTGTGTAAATGAGAAGTAAAAGATATGAAATCACCCCAATCAGCACTATATTGTTTTTGGTTGATGTGACCTGCATACCAACCATGCGTATCTGTTGTATGGATAACATTCAATTGACCCCATGTGAGATCTCTGAATTTAGAATTCTTTGGTGGTGAAACATGTGGTTGTTGAAATATTGTGAATAATTGCTGAATGAAAAGTAAAAGGTCCAACTTCATGACTGATTGTTGATTTACCCTTCTATTGCGTGGTTTAAAGAAGAGCTTGATAATTGTTTTAGGGATGGTTTATCGCGTTTTCAACTGTAAAGAGAATGTGTCAAGAGACTTTTGTGGTCACGTGAACAAACTTAAAATGCTTCATGCTTCAATGAATGATAATGATCTCGATAGATCTAAGATTATAGAAAATAGAATGTAGACACAATCAGGCTGCAGTATACGAAATAAAAAATATCAAATCTGCTACCTATAAGTACTAACTTTGTAAAGAAAAGTGTATAATTCTACAGATATTATAATTTAACGTAAAAGGCTATGAATTACAGATGCATGAAGCTACAGCCGTAATCCAACATTACCTTTTGTAATACATATTAGGATTTATAACTTATCATATATTGAATATTGAATATTAATTTATTTTCATGATTTTTAATCTCATTAACATCTATTTGAACTCAACGATCAATCAAAACTTTATACTCTTTTCTCTAATATGCTCACCATACTTATAAAACAAAAATGGAATTGGAATCATACCTAAAGCAATAAACCCAACTAAACTACCACCCCAATGAACACCCAAATTCACAAATAACTGCCTTGAAAACAATGGGAATGATGCTGCAAAAACAGATCTCATAAAAGTGTTAGCGGCAATAGCAGAAGCAGCATATCTCATATATGTATCCACCAAATAATTCAAACATCCTTGGAAAATAATGACGAATCCAATCCCAATACATACAATACCAATACACGGGACAAACCAAAAAATATCTTTGGATAAGGTCCACGAATAAATAAATATACCAACGGGCATCGTCCACCCTAAGACCATTAATGGTGGGAATCGTTCTTCTGGTGATAGCTGACACTTTTTTGCATTGATCTTGGTATATTGTCCAGACCAATAAAAATTAACAGCACTACCAATCAACACACCAACAAATAACGAGAGGTTTGGCAAAGTGGAAACCGTCCCACTCCATCCTTTAATCATAGTGAACGTTTCAGGCATCGTTGTCACAATGAGATAAAAAACACCAAAGACATAACTTGCAAACAGCACAATGACAAACACGATCGGCGTAACAAGCATTTTAAACGGTCTAACCAAATGCTTCTGAACAATGTCTTTGAAGTTCAAATCCCACATTTCATAATCACTATGAATACTCCAATCATGAGTGTGCTTTCTTAATTTCCTAGCCTCTCTTGCCAGAATCACTGGTGAATATGTCTCATCTAAAACCAACTCACATATGGCAAACAATACCACATTAAATATCCCAGTGAAATACTGTGGTATTCTCCATGCACCTGTCTGTTTCTGACTATA
Organism: Liangdongia berthetii; assembly: GCA_030564525.1. NCBI lineage: Eukaryota > Fungi > Ascomycota > Saccharomycetes > Phaffomycetales > Wickerhamomycetaceae > Liangdongia > Liangdongia berthetii. Next base: position 4,595 of record JAJLVX010000028.1, on the reverse strand, counting down.
CATCAACAAGGAGGCGATGATTGGGCCTGAACTTGGCCCTTGAGACACAAAAATCGAATATGCTGACATTCCACGCCCACGGTCACCAGGCTGTGGGAAGATATCAGCCAGAACACCACCAGAACTCACAATGGGAGCACCTGAGCAGAATCCCGATAAAAACCTGTATATCATGAGGCTCGCAACGTTGTAGCTTGTAGCGACGTTGAATGCGAACAGGGCAGAGCATAGAAATGGGATCAGAACACCAATCTTGCGCCCATACACTTCTGATAATGGGGCAAATACCATGGGCCCTAGTGAGATCCCAAGGATATATAGTGTCGTGGATAATAGAGAGACTTCTCGTGAGATGCCGTATTCTTGCTTGAGAAGCTCTGGGAGTCTTGCAGAGGCCATTGTAGTGGAGTTGAGTTGGGCTGCATAGGTGACTAGTCCATAAAGCATGGTGTGTAGGATTTTCTTCTTTAATGGCCAGTTTCCTGGTTTCTTCAGAGATGTTGGTGTGAACTCTAGCAATGAGTCGGCGAGGATGAAGTCCTCATGAGGAGAGTATTCTATTGATTTTGGTGAGTCAGATTGTTCCTTAAATTCCTTCATCGGGTTTAGTACTCAGTGTTCACTGCTTATATATTAATCTTGAAAACGATTTGAGCCTATAACGTGTGCTGAATTGTTAATGATATTTTATGGGTGGTATAATAGTAGTTGTAAGCAGCATCAAGGTTTATTTGAAATGTCCTTCTTATTATATTAATGATACACCAAATAACGATGATAACAAAATAGAAAAGTGTCTTCCCTCGAGGTATTAAAGTTATTTATTCAGTACAGCATATTTCAAGATTTCACTAGTGTTTCACTATTTCAGGCTATTGTTCTGTTTTGAGCCAAGCAAATAGCGGCGTTTTGTATATTATTTAATTGGGTGTAGGGCCAGGTAGGGCCGCAGGCGGCAGCATCTTATAGATGCTTAATTATTTAAACGGCGTAATAGATCAGTACGTATCGTGGAATTAGAATATCGCAGGCGTTTTGATTCTTGATTCTTTAAGTTAAACAGCTTTCAAATTTTGGAGAGCTCAGAAGAGCAGAAGAAGATCAATATTCACATAATTACTTGGCCGTGCTGCAGTAAAATCTTAGATCTAGATACCTGATTAATTGAGCGCTGGCAACACTTATATATATTTACAAACCGCGTCGGTTACGTCGAATCGCTGCACTATAGTATCATTTACGTGCTATATGTATATATCTATTGTAGATGACAGATGTACTATTACTAATTAATAATAACTACAAGTTTACAACTACATATCATGGTCTCAACTCACTGTCTGGAATCTGGATTCTGATATATGATATATGACGATTTATCGTTATTCATATCTGAACAGTAAATTATCTGATAATAATTAACTATTGTCATGAATATATCATTGATTAGCTACGCTTAGACTTGGGTGTTACTCACCAAATCCTTGACTGGCAGTGGCGACTCTCAACAGTAGTACTCACCTTCTAATTAAAAGTGACTGCCCATGAGTCATAATCATGACTGTTTGCGATTGCCCATGAGTGTAATATAAATTACATGCAGCTATATATTACATATTATTAAAATTAATTTCCAAATGGCAAATCTTAAGATCAGACTTCAGTATAAGTATGACGTTCAAGAATCAACTTTAACACTAGTACATTTATATAATTATACGTCACAGTGATTCTCATAGATTATATAGCGCCGGCGTTACAGCTTATACTAGTTGAATATATTAAGGAGCATGTCTAAAGATGATATTTAAATATTATAAAACCTTTTTTCAGAATTGCTCAATTTATTTAATTCTATTTTACGTGATCTATTGTTAGTGTTAATAATAGGATTTAATTAAGTACGTAGTACGTCCATTAATTAGCGCTATAATTGCTATAATTCGACTTATAAATATGTAGGATTATGTATCAATATATGCAGTAATATGCTATAATTATAGGCAAATATTGTTTTTATTGTCAACACTAGTCACAGTCGGACTGTCCAAAATGAGTGACCAACGCCTGCCGCCCAAGTCTAGTCTGCCCAGTGCCTACATATTTCCTGAAACAAAGTTTAGAGTATACATACCATACGCTAGTATAAGGGTTCATAACAATATTACTAATATATTATATAAGCTATCATCACGTGGCCATTAGTGTCCCAACCGCCAAAACTGAACTATGACTTCAGTACTAAACTTTTGTTAGTAATGATTTCATGATCATTGATTTATGATTCATCAATGAATCCCTCCACCAAAGACTAACGTTTAAAGTTTTACAACCATTACAACCACACTGAGGCTCATTCAAACAGGTTAAACCTCAATTAATACCGTCATTTCGGTTAATCTGCATACGCGGTTCATGACTCAAAAAAATTATATTCAGGTCAAATAAACGAAGTCATTTTTTGAATTCATAACTGTGAGTTGTTAATATAAAGATCACAACGGGCTTTGTGGTGTGTCTAGAGGGATCCTCATCATCCATATTGACATCTTGATCTTTATTCATCTTCATAACCTCCATTTACATTACTATTTTTTTTTTTTCACTTTTCCCTCCAAGATGACTGTGATCAAATCTCAACTAGAAGCTAACAGAGTCCAAGAACTTGATTACCTATTGACACAATTAAAGCCATTGATATTAAACCATATATCAACCAGTACCCAGCCAAATGCTTCAGTTGGTCCAAGGATATCACCATTAGAGCTTCAAAAATCCGTTAGTTTGGAGATTCCAAAAACAGGGCACGGTACTAAAGGTGTATACCAACTATTTGACACTGTACTTAAGAATTCTGTTGTTACATGGCACCCTGGGTTCATGGACAAGTTATATGCCTCTACCAATCCAATTGGTGTTGTTTCAGACTTGTTATTAAGTGTTTTAAACACAAATAGTCATGTTTACACAGTCTCACCAATCTTGACTATGATTGAGAAAAAAGTTGGTACTGCTTATGCAAATCTATTTGGGTTCAATGGTCCATTTGCTGGTGGTATGACCTTTTCAGGTGGGTCCTGGTCTAATATTACTAGTTTACACATTGCTAGATCCACTTTATATCCTGAAACAAAAACCAATGGGAATGGTTCATATAAGTTTGCATTATTCACTTCAAAACATTCACATTATTCCATTGAGAAGGCTGCTATATTATTGGGTATGGGTTCAAACAGTGTTTTTAAAGTTGATATCGATTCAAATGGTCTTATGGATGTTATAGATTTAGAAAATAAAATCATTGAAGCCAAGGACAGCGGGTTTACTCCATTATATATCAATGGTACTGCTGGCACCACAGTTTTTGGCTCCTTTGATCCATTACCTGAGATCAGTGCCATTGCTAAAAGGCATAGATTATGGTTCCATGTTGATGCTTCATGGGGTGGTAATGTTGTATTCAGTGAGAAGTACAAGCATAAATTGAAAGGTGCAGAACTAGCTGATTCAATCACTTCAAATCCACATAAATTGCTTGGTGTTCCAACAACATGTTCATTTTTATTATTACCGGATGAACGTGTATTCCAAACTGCAAATTCATTGGCTGCTCCATATTTATTCCATTCTAAAGAACCAACTGATACATTTTACGATTTAGCAGATGGTACAATGGGGTGTGGTCGTAGAGCTGATGCTTTAAAATTCTATATGGGCTGGTATTTTTATGGTACAGATGGATATGAAGAAAGAATCAATCATGCTTTTGAGATCGCTGGTTATTTTGCAAATAAATTGGCTAACAATCCAGCTAAATTTAAATTGGTTTCAACGAATCCTCCTCCATTAACCCAAGTTTGTTTTTATTTCAATAAGGATGGTGAATTTGCCAATAAGGAAAAGAATTCCAAAATTACTAGAAAAATTGTTGCTAAGCTACACGAATCTGGTAGATTCTTGATTGACTATGCACCAGCTGCTGGGGTTGAATACGGTGAATTCTTTAGAGTTGTTTTTGTAAGTCCAATAGTGGATAGTGATTTTGTTGATGAGCTTTATGATAGTATTATCAAAATTGGTGAGGAATTATAAATAAAATATAGAGCATAGAGCATATAATTACTATCATGTTCTTATCTACATATTATATTAATTACAAATAAATACAACTGTATATACACGACATTATAAACACATTAATTTCCTGATAGATCTTGACATTTCCTCTTAATTTTAAATCCTGATGATATATATATATATAATAGCGCACCACTATTCATGGTTAGAACTGTCCAAAGTCTTTAGCTTTTGCATCTCTTCTCTAGCATCAAAGTTACCACTAGACAAGTTTTCAAACTGTTGCTCGTATTTCCCTGTAGATAGTGGGGCATTCCCTCTGAATCTCTTTGTCATATCAAAGAACCCTTTTCTGCACTCCCAAAATGACTTCATCTGGGCCTTGCACACTTCTGGAAGATCCTTTGCCAGTTCTGGGTTATTTATACATTCTGAAGGGGTGTGTCTTTGTATCAACACACAAGGTGATCTTTGCAAACAGATGGCAACAGCCATTCTTTGATCCTTGCAACTAAAAA
>JAJLVX010000027.1:0-60911 GCA_030564525.1 Liangdongia berthetii | reverse complement strand
GCAGCATTATAATCAATACCTCTAATTTCATTAATGATTTGATCCTCCATTTTGGCGCGGATTTCCTTTTCAGACAATTCTGATTCATCTGCAAACTCATTTTCATCATCACCATCACCATTAGAATCAATGGTTTCAGTGTCTTTGCTTGTCTCATTACGCAATGGAGAAACCGATCTTGATCTTGTTGTGGGGTTTGCAGGTTTGGCACGAGTTTGTGTTCTTTGTGAAAGTTTAGCACCATTTGTACTACTAGTAACCTTTTTAACTGCAGCAACAGGCTTAGTACCTAATTTTGCGGTAGGTTTTGTAGTAGGTTTAACAGCAGATTTCTTGACTGGATGCTTTGCAGATGAAGTTGATGATGAAGATGAAGGTTTTGAAGCTAATGTTTTAGAATTAACAGGTTTATAATGCGGTAGTATCTTCTTTTGTGTGGTTGATGCCGTAGTATGTGACACAGGTTTTGGAGTTGCTTTGATTGGTAATCTCTGTTTAACAGTACTACTTGATTTGACGCTTAAAGATGCAGATGCAGATGTAGGAGTTGAGGTAGCATGTGGTTTTGGTTTTTGTGCAGGATGCTTTGGAGGAATTTGAGGTTTAATAGGACCAGAGCTTGGTCTTGAAGATGATGAAGAAGAAACTAAATTTGGAGCTGATTTGTTTGCAGTTGGATGGATGATGTGCTTCTTAACTGGCACGAGAACCGAAGCTTTAGCCAAAGTTGTTGGTTTTGTTGGAGATTTAGCACGAGCTTCTTGAGAAGCCAACGCATCTTCATGTGTTCTTGATCTAGACAATCTTGTTTGGTTCCCAATAGCTTCCAATCGGGACAATGCTTCATTTCTTGATATACTTTTGAGATCCAAACCCATATCTTCATCATTTTCATCTCCACTATGAGAATCGACTGTTATAATTTCAATATTATCGGTATCATTATCGATATCAATATCCATTAAATCAACATTTGCCATATCATCATCAAAATCACTAAATAAGTCTTTCTGTTCTCTATTATTATTATTATTAGAGAATTTATTAGCAGCAATAGAAGCAACAGAAGCACTACCAAGACTTTTTGAAGGGGCCCAATTCTGTTTTGATGCTGAATTTGCAGCAATTTTGGAAGCCTCTGAAGGTTTGTTGATTGAACTAAAGTTTATTTTTGGGACTCTATCAGGTCTTAAAGTTTTTAACATTCTTGATTGTGATTGTTGTTGTTGTAGTTGTGCATTGGTTCTTGAAGTAAAACTTTGGTGCTCCCCATTTCTTAAAGTCGGTACAGAATAACCAGCAGAGTTTGGAGTGATATTTCTCCCATCATTAGCTCTTCTCTTGGCTTCTTTGCGAATGCTTTCTTCATATAGCCTATTGACTCTATTCAGATGCGACTGTACTTTATTATCCAACTCTTCAATACCTTCTTTAATGCTTAACTCTTCAGCAGTATAGTTGTGATTTGGAAACGCCTTACCAATCATGTCTAATTTGAACAGGATTTGAGTATGTAATGACTTCCATCCAAGTAAAGAGCGCTTGTACTCATGACGTTCTTCAAGAGCCAAGTTGTTGATTGTACCTGTTGCAGTCTCATCATATAGGCGTGCCAAATCATCCTTGGGCGACGATGGTTTTTTTCTAATAAAGTTCATGATAAGTGTATGATTGTTTTCTTTCCTTCTCCCTTGTAACGATTGATATCAAGTGATTTATCATATATATAACTAAATATATGTGGGAGTGGTGTGCAAAATTAGTTGAATTAGTTGTCTAATGTAAATGTAAATAGATTTCTTTATATCTTGTGAATGTGAATCTATTATTATTCTCAAATGTATCTGGATGGGAATGAAATTATAATGATTCTATAGTGATAGCCCCAAAAAAACAAGAACGATCTAAAAAAGCACCAGAAACAGAGCGATGTGTGCAATCTATATGAATAACCACAGTTGTTACCCAAAGCAGCAGAGCGATAAGGAATGTTCTTTTGTCTTTTGTTGGTTGAACTGTGGAAATATTGGTTTAATGTTTTCTCTAATTTTTTGTTTTTGTTTTGATCAAAATTTCAAAAGGGAAGTCTCCACAAGAAGCGAATAGAATTAATAGGGGAAGAAAGTGATATTGATGCTTATACTATGATCTTATAACTATTATAATGGTAGTGTCTAGTTCTTTTACGTATATCGATATTACTTTAAGTCCCTTTTTAGTGTCTTCTTTATAGTACCGGCTAAGTTGAACTACGTCATTCATTGGCATCACTATCATCCACATTAACTTCTTAAACACAGCCATACGCAGATACAGATAGCACGTACTATAAACTAATCTATAATTAATACATTAAGCTCTATAAACACTATACAAAACAAGGATAAATGTATTGATATAACGGGACCCACTACTGTACAAGTTCAAGGTAGCAGATTCTTTGTAACCAACTTCTTCTCTCCGCGGTTATATCAACCATACATTCACATCGCCAGACCAAAAACCACAAGAGGCCCAGAACAAACTGGAGAAAGCTTTCTTAACTTAATAAGCAAAACCCCCAAACCCCAATGCAATCTTAAGAGGAACCGTCGATAGTAAAACTCATATAGGCCAAATTACACGGTTGCAACTTTCTAAAGAGAAGAAAAAAAAATGTAAAAGATGAAAGAAAGTTTATGTCGGTTTAAAAAGTTTTTATACTTTTTTTAGTTGGAGTTACCCTGAGTTAGGAATCTTCTTTAGCCTGCATGCAGATACCTACATGATTATGCAGCCAGCATAGCTAAGCTGAATGTACTATGTAGAGTTGTACATTTAATCATAGGTATAAAGGGGGTTGATGTAGAATAACATGACGGACCACGGTTGAGCACGGTTAACCATTCACTATACACAAATCTAGTTGTTGAAACAAGTCAAATAAGCATTCTTTTGACATGAATAGATAAATATCTTAGATATCCATATGATCATTGGTATAGATACGAATTAATGAAAATAGTAGTACTATAAAGTTAAACGCCTGTTATATAATATAAAATAATCCAACGATGTTGGTATGATTCAGGCTGCTGATATCGGTGTTGGTATAGCAGGTGAAGAAGGTCGTCAAGCTGTGATGTCCTCTGATTACGCATTTGGTCAATTCAGATACTTGGCTAGATTGTTGTTGGTTCATGGTAGATGGTAATACAAAAGATTGGCTGAAATGATTCCAAGTTTCTTTTACAAGAATGTTATTTTCTCTTTGGCGTTGTTTTGGTATGGTATCTATAACCAATTTGATGGTACGTATTTGTTTGAATTCACATACTTGATGTTCTATTATAATTTGGCTTTTACCTCTTTGCCTGTTATTTTTATGGGTATTTTTGATCAAGATGTCAATGATGTTGTTTCATTGTTGGTTCCACAACTATACACAACAGGTATCTTAAGAGCTGAATAGAGTATGACAAAGTTTTGGTTGTACATGCTTGATGGTTTGTATCATTCTTTGATTTCCTTTTATTTCCCATACTGTCTATACTACACTGGTCAATTTGTTACATTCAATGGTTTGAACTTGGACCATCGTTATTGGATGGGTACATTTGTTGCTACAATTGCTGCTATTTCCTGTAACTTGTATATTATGGTTCATTTGTACACTTGGGATTGGTTCAACTTGTTGTTTATCTTTTTGTCAATAATCATTGTGTTTGCTTGGACCGGTATTTGGTCTTCATCCATGAGTTCAATGGAATACTTCAAAGCTGGTGCCCAAGTTTATGGCTCAACATCTTTCTGGGCTTGTTTGTTTGTTGGTATTTTGATTTGTTTGCTACCAAGATTATTGTTCGATGTCATTCAAAAGTTCTTTTATCCAAAGGATGTTGATATCATTAGAGAATGTGTTGCTAGAGGTGATTTCAGTCAATATCCAATTAACTATGATCCAACAGATCCGGATCGTCCAAAGATCTCTAAATACTAGTGCAGATCATTCTGTTGAAAATCAACTAAAGGGTTCTGCTCCAACATCACCAATCCATCAAAGACATTCATCCTTATTCACTAGTAAGCGTCGTGTATCCAACCACAACAACACACAATATTGTAATTACAAGTTCAGTTAGTGCAGCTTAATATAATTAGACGTATAATTTGTTTTTATATATTAATATAATTAGCTAATTTCTTTTAGTACAGCACATTCATTAAACCTTTCTATTTCTTGATCCTTTTGTTCCTGAGTTATTGGTGATTGATAATTCCAATCTGTATTTAGGTATTCAACATGACCATTATCATCAGTACCTTCATCTATATCTTTTGGAGAGGAAGCTCCATAATCTATAAAAATGAATTTCCCTTCTTTCATAAACATATTTCCTTCATGTATATCGCCATGTAGTATATTGTGTTGATGTAAAAGAGCTAATTGTTCTCTTCCATCTTCAAAATGGTCTTTGGTTGTCGGCTTCTCAACCAAATATTCCATTATCAAATAGTCTCCAGCATAAATTGTGTTATAAAGGAAGTTTCCTGTAATTTTTATCAAAGTGTTGTGACCATGTCCAAATCGGTTCAGTGTGTTTATTCCATTAATCTTCAAAAGTTTCTTGTAAAGTGCAACCTCATTCAGATAAGATTGTTGAATAAATTTGGTTCTTTTGTTTCTAATATTGGATTCATTTGTTGTTAGTAATTTGCCTTCTTCATCTATTTTGGCTGAGGATGGTTGCAAAAGCAATCTGGAAATGTCATAGATTTTGATAATGATGTAGTCACTTTCATCAATACTTTTGTAATATTCAATATTCATATCTTTTTCAGAAATATCTATTTGTTGCAGAAATAAATCTGATATACACCGTTTTCTTACTTTTAACACTTGTGAGTTCATTTCGACTCCACCTTGGAGTTCAATGATATCATCTGTCGAATCCCATTTTATTTCAAAAACTTTGTTTTTAGTGAGATTGAACTCTTGAGGCTTCAATCCAATACTTTTCAGTGCAATATTGATCATTGGAATTGCTTTCTCAAGCATATGTGGACCATCAGCTAGTAAAATGGATTTTAAAGACTGCAACATTTGATGGCGCAGTACTGCACTAGTTTCATGATCTTTCTGAGTCATTTTATACTCTCTATAAGCAAGTGAAGTATAAAAAGCTCTTGTTGTTAATTCCTCATTTGTGTCATAAATAGTAAATACCTTTACAGGTAATGTCAAATTATGATCCGATTGTGCAGCAGCCTTAGAACTAGCTTCAAAACTTTCTATCTTGCTTCGATCATTCAAATCAAATTCAATGTAGATACTAGCAAACCCATCCGTTAATACACCACAGCAACAGTCTTCCACTAGGATATAGGCAACCAACTGATGCAATAGAGTTTCATCCTTCAGATTCAATTCAATTTGATTATCCAATTTATAGGCAAGAAAACCTATTGAAGTTGTTCGTTGCCCTGTGAAACTATTGATGATGAACTCACATTTTTTGAGCTCAATTGGAAAGAGTGTTTTCTTGGATTTATTATTCACAAGTTTTAAATCAGGTCGAATTCCAAAAGAGTCGACTAATTTTATAGTTCCAGTTGCAGATGTAGAAGCATGAGCAGAAGTTGAATGGGCTGCTGGTGTGGACAATCTGATATCATGTTGATGTTGAAGCTTGCCTGTTCTCTGCATTTGAACAGAAACATTTGATGTAAGTGGCGGCTGGTTCAAATAAGCATCAAGATCTTTTGTGTATCCTTCCATTTGGTCTGGTTCAATTGGAGATGATGGTACGGCTATGTGGTCAGCGGACCAATCAATACATTCGCCAACAATAAAACAAGCAAAGTCTAAATATTTAGACTTAACCCAATTCACTGTATGCTCTTCCACTAATAATAGCTCTGGGTCATCAAATTTTGAAGTAATCATATTGAGCATGTTGGGGGCATGTAATAACTTATCAGTAACAAAACCATCCTTATTCATATGTGAAATAACTTCTTCAAGACAGTTGTCTAAGTCTTTATAAAAATAATGATCCTTCAAGATGTGATAGTTTTGTGTGTCATTGGTGTTGATTTTGAACTTGTTGTTGACCAACATGTCTGTTACAGCATTTTTTGAAGCTTGAATTTTTGTGGAAGAGGCTGTGGTCTGCGATTCGGTGTTATTCATTAGTAGTGATATGGACCCATCAGGGCTAACAATTGGGGTTTGCAATATTGTTTTCACGAATCGTTTCTTTGGTTTAAATGACTGAAATGTTGCGAAGTATTTTGTTATGGAGTTAATCCATAGGTTTGACGAAGGTACAACAGAAGATGGGGGCATTAACAGTGCTTGGTTGTATAACTGTGAAACATTGTTATTATCAATTAGATTCTTGATAACATTCATGATGGTACTGATTGATTAATGGATAATTAATGATGAATGATGAATGACAGGAGGTTAACCAGAGAAGAAATATCCAAAGAAACACCAAAATATAACTAGTTATAAATGAAAAACAGATCAGATCACGTCCCTAGTAGCTAGTAGCGTCAAAATCAAATTATTGAATGAATGTAATTATTAATTTAAAATCAATATATTATAATTAAAAGTACAGCTAGCTTAGTTAGTTAATTACAATAAATATAAATATTAATGCTGCACAAAAACGTCTAGTGTTGAGAATCTATGGAGAGTCGAACCTATGAGTAAGCGATTAGGTAAGATTAGCTAGCATGGATTTCATTGGTCGGCCTGGTCGTCGGGCCGTTTAGCGTATACTTTTAGTATAAATTGGACGACAATTTAGTGAACCAACTATTATATATAAGAAGAACTAATGAACGGTTATTCAATATAAAGGAACATAATACAAGTAACAAGTCAAGTAATAAGTCTACTAACAGGGAACAATTAAGTTAGGGAAGTTGCACTACGCCTTAGCCGGTAGGTGTACACTGATTTCCATTATCTAGTGTAGCTGGGCCAACGACCTATTCTGGTTTTCATCCAGTTAGGTAATTTCCAGATTAGGACGTACCGGCATTATATTTGTGAGAAGATATCCTGTTCTGACATTTACGCTGTGATGAAGTAGTGCAGTCTCATATTTACGCTGGATAAATACATCTACTTATCATTAAAAAAAAAATCAACGTCACCAAAAACAACAAAGAAAAGGGACACTTTTACATCTTGTTACATTGAAACAATACAGAAAGATATAACAATACCATTAAATTATATCGAATCAAATCGAATTGAGTTTAATTAAGCCATATCAAGTTAAATCAGATACCACAATGTCTTTCTTCCAAAACTTTCAAAAGAACCTACAAGACTCTTTGGAATCTGCCCAAAAGGAAGCCCAAAAGCTTTCTTCAGAATTCACACCTCTTGCCACTAGAACAGCTAGACAACTACAAGAAAAGTTTGGTGCTACTGATGACATTTCTCAATTGCCTCAAGAATACGTTGAACTGGAAAAGAAAATTGACAGTTTGAAGGCTGTTTATGCAAGTTTGTTGAACGTTACATCTACTTATGAAAGTGAAAGTTATGATTATCCAGCTAGATTAACAGAATCAATCAACGAATTATCCAAAACTGTTGCTACCAAAGTTGAAAAACTGGCCAATGCAAGATCCAAAGATGAAGCTCAAGCCATCTTAGTTGCTAGTAACCCAAAAACTACTCCAAAGACTTTGAACCATGCCTTGTCCACTGCCGCCAACTTGTCTGCCCTAAGAATCCAACAATCTGCTACTGATGATAGTTTTGATTTGGTTGCTCAAGGCTTGACTCAATTGGGTCAAACTGAAACTAAGATTGGTGAAGCTAGATTACAACAAGACGCCTTGATTAGAAACAACGTTAATGATCAATTCAAAAGACAATTGAAATCTGAATTGGTCCGTGCCGATCAAGCTAGAAAGAACGTTGAAAACAAGAGATTGAGTTACGATGCTGCTAGAGCCTCTTTGAAAAGTGCAAAGCCAGAAAAGGAAGCTAGTTTGAGAGTTACTTTGGAAACTTTAGAAGATGAATTTGCTGCTGCTACTGAAGACGCTGTTGGTGTTCTGAAGAGTGTTTTGGACGGTTCTAACATTTTGGATCAATTGGTTGAATTGGTTACTGCTCAATTGGCTTACCATAAGGCTTCTCAAGCCTTGTTGGAACAGTTGCTACCAAACTTGCAAACTTTGAAGGATGATTCAAACAAGGTTTTAACTGATGTTGAAGATGAAAACGACATATAATCAATTTGAAATTTGAAAATTGTCCTGCTTTATATTATATCTAGTTAGCAAACATATTCTACAATTCTTTCTTTTATTTTTAATCCAGAAAGATCTTTTGTGTGTATATTTTTCCAGCTTTCACTTGTTTATTCTTTTATTCTTTTTTTATATCTATCTATAAATGGTTTCATGGTTTGATTTCTTTCAATATTTGAGTAGTGTATAATTTCATTATCATTAGTTGAGTGTAAACAGATCTTTCATGTTTATTTTTCATCTTCATTTTGTTGTTCTTCATCTTCATCGTCATCTCCACGACTCTTAACATTCCATTGACAAGACAAATCCCATCTACTACCCATGGCATTAAAACTAACATACTTGATGAATTTCAACACTGAAGAATCTCTCAAGATCAAAGTTAACTTGTTCCACGAAGCTTGTGTATTCACCAAAACACTATCATCATCATTCTTTGAACTCTTATAAATAGCTGCATCATCTTCCTCTTCATCATCTTCGTCATCTGCAGCCATGCATAATTCATAACCACCAAGCTCACCAGATTCCCAACCTTTAGAAGGTGTTAAAGATAATGTAGCTTCCAAAATAGCCTCCAATCCTAATTTTTCTTCATTTTCAGCTCTTGTTGCTAAAATAAAATCATGACCTGGTCTAAATCTTCTAATCAAGACTTGATCAGACAAAGGAATAAGATCAGTGATTAAACTTAACCATTTCTTAAAACTTGCAGATTTGAAGAAACTTGCCAGTTCAATCAATTTAGCTGTTGATTCTTCTTTGTTAAAATGTTGCAATAATGTGAAATTTGGATCTTCTTGTGGGCCTTGATTTGCAAATTGAATACCTTCAACTGTTAACTCTTCTGGTTGTTTACCATCGATATATAAATATCTCCATTTGTGTGGTGGAGTAGCAATTTTCCATGGGAAAGCAACTTCATTGGCATGATTTGGCATTCTTGATTCCAACTCAAAATGTCTCAATTTTTTCTTCAAATCCAAAGCTAAATCCTCCTTTAATAATCCATCAATTTCAATAACAGATTCTTCAACAAATTTCTTTTGGATGTTTAAAACTTCACTGGTTGTTAATAATTTTGGGTTTAAATATTTACCCAAATATTCCAAATCAAATTCATTCAACTTCTCAACAACTTCATAATTCTTAACTTCAAAAGAACTAAATGGCAATCTCAAATCTTTTGGGAAATCATACTCTTGTAATTCTTTACTTTCCAACTGTTGTAAAGTACTTCTTGCTTCAGTTGCTTCTTGTTCACCTTCAATGAATCCATCTTCACCGGGTTGTGGGATATGATACCATCCTTGAATGGATAATCTTTGCTTATCAACCCTAACTTCTTCAACATCATGGAAACTAACCCCTGGTTGGACAGTGAAGAATGCAATTTGATTGAATTGTGGAACCAATTTATTACTAAAATCAGGAGTTGGCACATTTGGAACCAACCCAGGAAATAATCTTAAAGCACCACCATAATGTTCTTTCCATGTCTTTCCAGGTTCTGGTAAGTACAAAATGAAACTAACTCTTCTAGAACCAATAACATCATCATGAGTCAACAAATGGCAACCTTTGTTATAAGTATTAATACTCATATCGGTCTTAATAGCACTTAGTTTACCACATCCTGTAACTTCTGAAATCAAATCTCTGAATTCTTGAGAGTATAGAGCAGCTCTTAGTTTGTATAATGAAGGTAATCTTGACAAATCATCCCAATTCAAACCAGATAGATTGGCCAAATCACCACTTTGATAAACCTTGTAGATATCAGTTTCCTTCTTTGTGAATGAAATTTCAGTCTCGATTTCCTTTCTAACGTTTCTCAATAATGTATCATCAACCAAGTTCTTGATTGTGCCCCATCTATAAGGTTGAGAATCAATGATGCTTTGTTTCAATTGTTTTCTAAATTCATCTTCAAATACACCAGGACCAAAGAAATTCTTGATTTCCTTTGGGTCAATGTTTTTGAAATCAGTGTCTTGTTTCTTTGCAGTGGATTGCTCGACAGCTTCTGTTGGTCTCTTCTCAGTCATGATAGTTTTATACTACTATAAATGTCAATGAATAACAGGAACAAGTGTTGTTGTTGTTAAATTTTCGGTGAATCAATGGATGGTACGAGTAAAGAGGTGCTGTTTAGACACAAATTTTTTTCACCTGCGATGAGCTGCAGTTCTCGACACACTGAGAATGGACTAAATAGAATCGATGAAGAAGATAAAAGTATTCATTTACAGTGATGAGCAGATTATTTCTGTATTATCATTGCTGGGTGGTCATACCGTCACTGGCTGTTGGCTGTTATGATTCATTTTATCACTGAATTGATTAGTTAACTGTCATCTCTTTAATTTGATTCAGAATTCACAGTTATTTAATAACACATGGAGAATAATAAAAGATATATGTAACGCAAACTCATCAAGAATAAAACCATAGCTGATGATCTGGGATATTTCTAACAAGGATGAGGATTACTTACATGATATTTCTCGGTTAAACACTTCTTTCTCATAGTCGACATTCTTTATAAAACCTACACCCAGATTTATCTATCCAGTATGATTAAATACATATTGAAATCTTATATTTGGAAAACTATATGATAAAACAGATTTATAAACAACAGATCATGAGACTGAGCCAAGGATTCTTTTCTTTTTCAACCTGTTATCACCAACCAACTTCTAATTCCAAAAACATAATTGATCATAAACCCTTCATTAATCCACTTCCCCTTTTTTGATAATAATAAATGTGATATTCCAAATTATCCCAAAAGAAGATATTATACCATAGTGTTTTTAACCTTGCGGTGATGATGATCCAAAGGTTCCACAACCAACTTTTCAAAGGAGTACATCTGACTAATCTTGGATTGTCTAGCTAAGACTTGTAAATCAGCATTAGCCTTTTGAATAGCGTTATCAATAGCCTCGGAGTCTGTTAGGTTCTTGTTATCTTTGAATGCATCTCTTGTTCTTCTTATGAAATAGTTTTTGAAGTTGTAGTTGTTGTAGTTGTATGCATTTTTCATCAATTGACGGTATAGGTTCAAGACTTGTGGTTTAGATGACATGGTTGATATGCTGATATATGATAATGGTATATGATAAACTAGATAATCCGCAGCTGAAAATAGCTTAAAAAAAGTGGCGATGATTCAAACTGTTCAATTTATTAATGATTTTACTTATTTCGTTGATACTGGGTTCTTTTTTTGTCATTGACTGGGTTCTTTTTCCCAGTATCAACGAAATAACCCGGAAACGATGATCGGAATTCCGGGGCAACAGAAAAGTCGGAATTGTTTTGTAAAATAAACATGATTCAATCATCATTATATTTGTGTAATTATTATATTCATTGTCATATTATCATCATACTACATTACACACCATGGCTACTGGAAACTACACAGTGGATCTGATCCTAACAGTCCTAACCTCAATCCTGAGAAGAACAATATCAACATCCATCATCTTACTTGAAAAGCTCTTTATAAACTATCCAGATGTTGCAATGTGGATGATCACACTGTTAGCCATCATTGTTGGGTATTTCTTACTGAAGAATGCGTTAAAGATCATATACAATGTCATTATAACCACCATAAAGATTGCGGTGTTCTTATCCTTTGTGTTTGTTGCATTGTGGATTTACTACAGAGGTGTTGATGTTTTTGTAACTGATTTGTCTAAATTATACGATTGGGCTCAAAACATAAATGAAGATACAGTATTAGAGGCTGGGTCATATTTGGAGAAGGTGTCTCAGAATGCTGAAGCATTCATTAAAGTCGTGAATACTTGAAATTTTTATGTTGTTGAATTTGATTGAAATCATATGTGATTGGAAGAAAATACTTTGGATAATTAATAATTAATAAAGTAATGCTAGCGTTATAGCAATAAAATGGGAATAAATAGACACAGGTGACAAGGGGTCATTTTCATTGTAAATAAATATTAAAAATTAATAGTTTTAGGAGCACTCACGCTGGGGGTCGAACCCAGAATCTTCTGATTAGAAGTCAGACGCGTTGCCATTACGCCACGCGAGCTCTTAAACTGGGCTCGTTAAGCCATCCAAATTCTGTAATATATTTGAGTTTTAAAAATTGGGCAAATCGCAAATTTTTGGTGTAATAGTCTATATAAACGTTCAAATACCCTCGATATGGCTATGTATTATCAATTGAATCACAAAAAGTTTATTTAATACTTTAATGAATATTAGAGAAATGTTTCATGTTGGACCCGTTACCGTCTTCAAAATCGAAAATCGAACATTGAGGAAATTCCTAAAATACTGGAATAAAGTATAACTGATATGATACAAAAACGGTACATTGAGTCTTGAAATTGATGATTGTTTGATTATTGATATTCAGCGAAATCATTCAATAGTTTTTAATTTGCAATTTTGTACTTAATATTGACATTGTCAGTGTCAAGTTTCCTGAAATATCTAAAATATATTCAACGCAATATTCAATATGAATTATAAGAACTTCAGATATCAAATCACTTTATACTCAAGTAATTTCATTTATGATTTTATTGCAATGCAAATATGCAGCCAGAAAGACAAACAATCACATCATTAAGCCCTTTATAGTTCAGCTAATTCTTTGTCTAATTGGCTTCTAGTTTCCTAATGTAGTAGTTGTAAAACGTTACTGCAAGATACTACAGAAATGCTATGGAAAACATTAATATCCAACATCTATATCTAACAACAATAATAGTAAAGAAACATCACGCTTTTAATGAATTAATCAACTCAGACTTTTCACAAGTTGAACGTCCTCATCAGTTTCACTTTGAACAGTTTGAGTTTGAGTTTGAATTGTTTTCAAAGAAGTATTACGAACATGAGTAGCATCCCATTCTTCCAAATCTTCATACTTAACTTTAATAACTCTATTACCCAATTCACCATTCTCCAAAGTGAATTGTTCAACACGATGAGCATAACCACCCATCTTTGGTAAGACAAATTGCCAAACAACGTAGTATGCACAACATAACAAAATCAACCCAATAGCAGTGACACAGTATGCGGCATAAAAGAAACTAACATCACCACCATTCAAGTCAATCTTACCATTAGTCTTTGGTGGGACCAAGGGCATGATTAGGACAAAGATTTGGAATAGAATTTCAATAATAACAATGATAGTTGGTACTTTAAACCCAGCACTACCAAGACCCAATCTTTTTCTTTGGTTTCTAACTAATAGTAACCCAACAGCAAGCAACATATCAAAGACATAACCAGAATAAGAACCGATATCGACAATGAAATTATATGCATCACCTGCAGGAGGAGCAATCATGACAACCATATTAACAATGAAAGTGACCAAGATTGGACCTAATGGAGTCCCCAAAGGGTATGTCGAGACCCAAAATCTCTTGAATGGTAAAACACCTTGTCTCCCACATTCTCTTAAACTTCTTGAATGTGAAATAACAGCAGGAATCAAATGACCAAAGGCACTCAATGCGACTAAAACGTTCAATGCTCTAGTGGCCGCTTTGGTATGAAAAACATTTTCAAAGAACAAAGAGGCAGTTAAAACACCAGAAGATTTGATATCATGGATTGGAGTGGCAGCATAAAAGGCAGTAACAGTAGTTATGTATAAAATAAAGATGATGAAAAATGTCACAGGGACCCAACGAGTATAAGCCTTAAAACGACGTTCTGGTTTCATTTCAGAAACAACACCGAAAGCATAACCAGTACCACCATATGAGAAGGAGATCTTGATGATGGCATTTGCAATGTTATTTGGTTCTTTTGTTGCACCCGACATTGCATTATGGAAATTTGCCTTTGGGTTTTGAACTCTAGTACCACCACCCAAGACGACAAAGCCAGTGATTGTGATGAATAACAGTGTGATGATTTTAACATGACCCAGCAAGTTTGATAATTTCAAAGAATATTTTGTTGATAAACCTGCAATGATACAACTAAAGGCCAATACTGCGACACCAACACCTCTTTGTTTCCAAGTTGTAGGTTCGACATCTGCAGCTTTCAAGATATATTGACCAAATGCCACTGCGGAAGAGTTCAAGAAGGACAAAACAATGTTGACGGCTGCATAAGTTGTTGGGATTAAGAACACCGGTTTTGGATAAGCTTGTTCTAGATATGCGACATCACCACCCGATCTATTTTGGAAATAAGTGACAAATTCAATATAGATGACCACTTTAAACAATGCAATGATGAACCCAACGACCCATAATATGTAAGAGCCACCGATTGAACCAATTTGTTTTAAGATTGTACCTGGAGTTGAGAAAATACCTGTACCAATAACACCTGAAATGACCAAATAAACTAATGAGACATAACCTAAATTATAGCCCAATGGGTTATTTTTTTCGACTGGAGCACCATTTTGATTAATGTTTTCATCTTCAAGATCGATATTAGAGTCAACATTTTCAATAATTTGAAGCTTGTGATCAGTCTTTTCTGACATGTTTTGTATCTGTAATTAATGCAATTATAATGGACATTGGAGAGGAAATAGTGGAGCAAATCTTGATGTCTTTATATTTAATTAAAGTCAAAAACGTAAAGCTGGCATCGCTCTCAAGAGCCGTAGACCGTAATAGGTGTTCCGCCAGTACATGTTCAGCCATACCAAGATTTTTCAGTCGTTTTTTCTTGAAGCATTATAAGATGGTTTTTAGCGCTCTAATTATTTAGTGATATCAATGACTCAACAACAGTAAAAGTGTTTGTATGATGATCATCACTAATAATAAAATGTTAAAGAATATTGTAGAATGATGAACCCTGTCATGTCAACTTGACATTGACAACCCGACTTCATTACTTGAATTGTAATTAAGATTGGTGATGAGACAGCATTAGATAATAGCTTTGATAATCCTTCTTCTTCTTCTTTAGGTTGTTCAAGCAGAATCAACACAGTGATACTACCACCACCACAAACATAATCATATAACTTTGCCAGCATTTAGCACCACCACCACAGTTCAATCCTTCATCAATGAAATCATGAAACCAGAAAAAGACGCGATGCAAAGAAAAAAGAAACAGCAAAAGAGACACAGTTGAGATCCACAATATCGTTGAGTCGAATATAAGTCACGAGTTTATTCATAATAAGCAACCACCAACTTCATCCACACCTTGGTCTTCATTGTTCTGTATTGTTCTACTATTTTAGTTTGATGGTTTAGATTTGAATCTCTGATTATTAATTTTGATTTTGAATGTGACCAATTCTGCCAACAAAGTGTTGATGGAAGGAAACATTAGTAGTACTGTCATCTAATAACATCTATGAATTGATCTACATAAAATAACTAGTGACACAAAAGTTTATCAAGTAATGTCTGCATTTAGTGACAACAAATTCAACTCTAAAGCATATGATGACTTTAGACCAACATATCCAGAGTCATTATACACCGCAATCAAATCGTACCAATTACAACAAGAAGAAAAAGGCAATGGTAAACACGGTGTTGTCGTTGATATTGGGTGTGGATCGGGACAGGCTAGCTACCCATTATTAAAGATATTTGATCGTGTAATCGGTACGGATGCTAGTTCTGTTATGATTGACACAGCCCAAAGGAAAATAACCCAAGAGAATAGAGGTAGAATTGAGTTCAAAGTGTCACTTGCCGAGAACTTGGGATGGCTTGATGATGGTAGTGTTGATTGTATCACATGTGCCCAGTGTATTCATTGGTTTTACGGTGAAAAGTTTTGGAAAGAGTGCTTTAGGGTTTTGAAACCGGGAGGTTCTCTAGTGTTTTGGGGTTATGCTGATCCTGTGTTTGGCAATAAAGAGGTTGATGAGTTGAGTGAAGAGTTTACATATGAAGATCGTGAAGCGTTGGGACCGTTCTGGGAACAGCCAGGCCGAGGCGTATTGAGAAGACTACTTGTTGATGTTGAGCCTCCAGCGAGCTTGTTTCGAGACAAGCAAGAGTATGTGAACAAGGAGCCACTAGTGGTTGCAAAGGAGATGTCTTTGGAGAGTTACTTCGAGTATGTCAAGACATGGTCATCCTGGCATGGGTATGTTAAAGCTCATGGCGAGCCAAGGGCACAGTTGCTACTTGCCCAATACGGGAAGCAGGTGCGCAATTTGCTTGACACAAAGTCAAACACCTTGAGAGTCACGTTGAGATGGAAGAGTGTGTTGAAGATGTATAGAAAGGTTTATAGATAGTACATGGTAGTAGCTAACCGAAAGGGGCATGCTAACCATTACTATTGAATACCATAACTAACACATAGTTGTAACCTATGCTAATAAAGACTATACTAGTAACAGTGATAACCACTATAGATAACGTAATCACTTGTGGCTAGATCCCCCAATACAGTTGTGAATTTGTAAATTGTGATTCACCGCTCTAGTTAACAAACACCTTTTTTTCAGTAGTGATTGCATCAACAAGAAAAAAATGATGCAGATTACGCAATTCATGGGATATTGACTCATTTGATGAATAGGATTAACATTAACAGAAATATAAATAAATACAAAGGTGTCATCTTTTTAGATTCTTGTAGTTGTTGTTTCATCGTTACTACTATACCATTATACAAATCAGTATATATACTACAGCTATACTATACCATACATACCACAACATGAGTGAACTAGAATTCCAATTCGACGAAGACTTCCAAGATTACCAATACTTGTCTTCTTCAGTATCAACTTTTGAACCTTCAACCCCTACAACCCCAAGCTTACTATACGAATCCAAATTATCTCCAAACTATACAGCCACCACCACAAGCTCAAGAAAGTCTTCAATGATTTCCATCCCACAGTTACAACTGGATTCTGAAGAGGATACAATTCCTCGCTTCTTCCTTGATGAATCTGTTCAGAACATCCAATTCTTTGATCTAACACCTTCCACTACAGCCACAAGACAACAATCTTTACAATCCTCACAATCTTCTACACAGCAACAAAGTTCACAAAATGATGATCAATTCTCGGACGTGATACAACAAGGTGCTTTACAAATCAAGCAAAATTACCAAAAGTGGTTGCTATCAAGATAGATATATATATATATATATATCTATTCAGAAGACCATGATTATATGATTGTTTTTGTTTTGTTTTGTTTTGTTTGGCGTTTTTCATTTGATTGGGGCAATCAATTATCATTATTATTTAACTGAAAAGGTGTGGATACATCTTTTACAAAAGGACGGTATATATAAAATATTACATATATATAAATTAAGAAGCTGCTAGATATAAATAACTATATTTTATAAGTATCAAATTACAAAGGGATTTTAAAACAGAACTTTCTTGTAGAATAGGAATAATTAATAGTAGTGACTTTCTTATAATAAATTTTACCAGCGGAAAATATTTTATAGAAATTTTGAATTTGATATATTTCAGTACTAAACCTAACTAAACCAATGGATTCAGAAGAAGTACAAAAGATTCAGCCAAATGGCTCCTTAATGCTAGCATGGCAAGTGAAAAGTAATACGTTGATTCTTATGTGGTGATCCATAATCAATATTCTGTACTGATTATTAACACACTTTTTTTTAGATAAACATGTCCTTGTGGTTGGTGGCGGTGAAGTTGCAGCCAGTAGAATATACCATCTCTTAAATGCAAATGCTAAAATAACAGTGGTTGCTCCATCTATTAACAAAGAAATCACACAGAGATATGAAGATGGCTTACTTCATGCTGTTCATAAACGTTCTTTTCAATATGAAGATTTGAAAATGTATGAAGCAGCAACAACATCATCACCTCCAGAATTAAAGACTTATTCAAATGAAGAATATTCAGCCATTGATGAATATTTGGCTAATAGCAGATTCCAATTGGTTTTAGTTGCCATTGATGATCCAATTGAATCTAAAAAAATCTATTATCAGGCCAAATTATTAGGACTAAATGTAAATATTGCTGATGTTCCCAAACTATGTGATTTTTATTTTGGTGCTATATTAAGAAAAGGTGATTTGCAACTAATGATTAGTACAAATGGTCAAGGCCCAAGAATGGCTAGACTCATTAAAGATCGAATCGAACAAACAATGTTTTTACAACCAAATGCTGAATTGCAAAACATTGATCTTGTTATTGGAAAAATTGGGTTATTAAGAAAATTACTGAGACAAAAATGTCCTGGAAATGATGCAGATTCGATTCAATTACGAATGTCATGGATTAAACAAATAACTGATTCGTATTCTTTTAAACAATGGGAAACAATAGATATAAACACAATCATGGCCAAATTTCCTGAAACTTGAATATTTTGAGAAGAACTGCAATTGTAATAAGTAATATAATATACACACCATGAATCATGAAACAGAACGTTAAACAGTGGTAAACAAACAGATATAAATGATAATTGATAATAAAACTGGTATGATAGTAATAGTAATGATGAAAGAAAAAAGTAATAATAATAATAATATAATCGAATGAAAACTTCTAATAAAACATTAATCATAAAGAATCCAACTTACCAACAGCAGCAGCTCTGTATAGTTCTTGTAATTTATTTCCATCCTGATCTTCATCATAAGCTGCTGCTGCATTACTCTGCACACTTGCACTATGACTAACTGGAGCAGAATTAACAGAACCACCTTGCACTTGTTGTTGACCAGATACAGCAACAGGCATGGCGACAGGCATAGCAACAGGCACAGGAACACCACCACCATTACCATCAACACCCATTGCAGCAGCAGTCATACTAGCCAACTGTAATCTCTGGGCATAATTCTGAGCACGGCCCCAACTTAATCTAATTCTATTTCCTCCAATGTTAAAACCTTGCATTCCTGCAATTGCACCTTCAGCATCTTCACGTCTTTCAAATCTAATGAACCCACACCCTTTCCCCGGTGGAATTTTAACATGGACTATATTACCAAATGGCTGGAATAATTGACCCAATGTTTGCTCGGAAACACCTGGTGCTAATCCACCAATGAAAACAGTTGTGTTGTTTGGATCAGTGAATGGTGTAGCTTCAAACACTGTAGATATGTTTGTTGTGGAGTTGTTTGCAGTGGAGTGTGTGGATTGTGGTTGTGATGATGAACCAGATGGTTGATGAAGCTGGTGATTTTGATTTTGATTCTGTGGTTGAGATTGGTATTGATACATTAAATCTTGTTGCTGGTGTTGAGCTAATCCAGGATAAACTGGCTGGAAAGGTGGAGCACCAGCTGGAGTTTGTTGGAAATTCATCATTGGTTGCATTGGCTGTAATTGCATTGGTTGTAAAGGCATTGGTTGCATAACACCACCAGCAGCAGCAGCAGCAGCAGCAGCAACAGCGGGATTGTTAACCATCATTTGTGTATTGGTCATCCCCATTGATATATTCATATGGGCATTGTTTAAGCCAGCACCACCAGGATTATTTGAGCCATTCAACAATCCACCAGTGTTTCTTGGAGTTGCTAATGCAACTCTTAATGGACGACCAGCACACCAAACACCAGACATTTCAGCAAGAGCACGGTTACGTTCATCTTCATCGCTGAAACGTACAAACCCAAAACATCTTGAAGTTCCGGTGATTGGATCAGTCATTACACGAACAGTCTTGACACTTTTAAAATGAGTTTGAAACAATGCAAGTAAATGCGCTTCTGTTGTTTTTGGGGATAAATCACCAACAAATAAAGAAAATTCTGGGGATTGAGGGATTGGGGAACTTAAAGTAGCACCAGAAGCCCAATTTAATCTAAACAATCTATTTGTATTTGGGATGATGCTTCCATTCAAACTTAGAGCGTTTTTAGAATCTTCAGAAGTTTCAAATTCAATAAAACAATAACCAGCATGACCAGTGTTTAAATTGGAGGCAGGAGTGCCCTTCTTAGCCTTAATTAGCTTGACCAACACTCTTTTACCCAATGAAGCCCACAGGTTTATGATAGATTCTTCATCGGACCATGGATCCAAATCACCCATCCATAATGTTTTCGGAGCAGAAGTTGTTGAGGTGGCAGCAGTAGCTGAAGGAGGGTTTGGAATCGGAACAGCAAACTCATCGATTCCGTTGAATTGCTGATGCTGTTGATGTTGATGTTGTGGTTGAAATTGTGGATAGAATTGTTGCTGTTGATGCAATGGAACCGGTTGGGATTGCACAGTCAAAGGAGTGTTTTGTCCCGGTGTGCCTTGTAAAGAAGAGGACAATTGATCTTCGTTGGCGAGTGACATGGTTCTTTATTTTTGGAAACTTTTAATTCTTGTTGGTTGGAAGTTTTTTTTTTCAATTGTTATAAATAGATCAAAGAAAAGCAACAGTTGTTATAAATAATGCAATGATGATGGTGATAATGATAATAACAGTAATAGAACAAACAGAATAAAATGAATTTGAATTTTGGTGATTGTAATATCAGAAGCAAAGCAAAAAGAAAGCAATTATAAAACACTTTTTTTTCTCTATTATTATTTTAATATAAATTTGTACAACAGCAGGAAACCAAAACGTTTAAAGCAGAATTGAATTGACAACAGTAAAAAACAAATAAAACAAATAGCGGTAAACCGTGATGATGATAGCAATGAAAGAACAACAATTGATGTGGATTTTCTCTCTTTTTCTTTTTCTCTTTGTATGTGTTTGTAAGGTATTAATATATTAATATATTATCTTGAATTGATTAATAGTTGCAAGCACCAACAATGTATAGATATATCAACTTTATAGTGTGGTTATAATAATAGTACAAGTACCGTGTTAAAAAGATTGATTGGTTGGGTAGTAAAAGTAAAGCAGTAAAGTCAAAGTAAAAAGTAGCAAACTTGCAAGGCTGTGTGAATTGTGAATTGTGACAAGGGAAAGAAGTGATAAAACAACTTTGGTTTCAACTCTCGATTGATAAAAACAGTGCAAAACAAAAAACAAAACAGGATTAATTCCAATTCCAAATACCACTACTATTCGTTTAAATTTGGTGATTGAAAAGTTTTTAATTTTTGTTGTTTTTCACTTTTGTTTAATTTTCGTTTTTTCCCAATTCTATTTTTAGTGGAGAATGGAGTGGGAAGTGGAAGGAGGGAGCTGAAGGAGTAGTTTGATCATAGCTACATATAATGGGAGAGGTAGTAGTAGATAGTATATTCAATTGGATTATGGAATACTCAAAGATCACTTCCATAAAGAGTGTGATCATAATAAATTATTCAGTTAGTTGTTATAATATTAATTAGTACCGTGGTACCTTTAAAGTGATTTCCGAGACTTGTCGAGGCAAGGCACTCACACTAGTTCAATATAATAAACGAATTCACATACTAGTACCACCATTCACCATTCATTTATACTATATAAGAAGACTGGAGTATAAACATCCCCGTACTCTCACATCTATAATATTTAATTAGTAGTACATACAGACACTATATATTAGATGAACATACATTGAACTTCATCATCAACGGCCGTTTTAAAAAGAACAAAACAATCCCATAGCATTATACAATTAGTTATGGTTCAGTGTAAAAGTAGTTCAAGGCTAGGATTAGGAATCAGGATTCAGTCTCCTTTACCACGAGCACATCTACAACTTCAGCAGCTTATTGTAGTCTATCTGTCAAAGATGCGTCATCTTACACATTCAAGTTTCCTTCATCTCAAGAACAAAATCATGTTTAAAGCAGTCTGTCAGAAAAAAAAAGTAACATCTTAATACTCATGATGATACATTGATATTTATACGACCATTTGCATAAACAATTACTACTACTATAATATATATGATAAGATTTAACCATCACGGCACCAAAGAACAGTAATCTCGGTTTTTTCTTCATGTGCCGAAACACAATGATGAACGCGCCTTGCATTTTGAAGAGTTATAACTTATGATGGATAAATTTATTGCTGCTACTATATACATACATACATTATACATATTAACATAATCGCTTCCCATGTTCCTTGGCCAATAATCTAAGCAAAAAGAAACAGCAGTCACATTTTGCCAGTGCCACGCCTTGGTAGTAGGTAGTCGATCTAGATCTGATTTCATTGGTTATAATGAGCCTTGTACGTTCCAATTTGGGCATAAGAATATATTTATGCCCTTCCACCAAATTGTATTCTAAATCCAATTATCCAATCAACATTTCAGCGAACTAGATTCCCAAGAATCCATGAGTCATGACTCTATCATTGAATTTTGATTGATATCATGAGGTTTGAACGTCTGCATCTATTTGCGCCAACTTACAGAGTGGAAGCTGTATTGCTGATCAAAATGTCTCAAGTCTGTCACTGATATTTGGATTCTGGAATCTGTAATCATAATCAATGTTCACGAATTACTAAACACTTCTTCATAAATTCACTGAAAATTGAACGGGATACAGCTAGGTATTTATTGATCATGAATATATAGAACGTTCCAGTATAACAAGTTACAATAATATAAAAAATTTCTCCAAAAATTATACAAATCAAGTCAATAAATTACTTTCCCTGACAATACCTATCAAAACGAAATGCATTCCGATACGGGGAGTCGAACCCCGGTCTGCTCGGTGAAAGCGAACCGTGCTAGCCGTTACACTATATCGGAGAATTTCTGGCTTTTTAAATTCATACAATTTCTTCTTTGCATTTATAATGACTAATCAATGACGTAATCACAATTGAATATAAGGAATCATAACTGATTTTAGAATAAAACCCTTTTCCTATAAAAATAAATTATTATACAATACAAATACATCATATAACAACATATATCACACACCATATATACATTCATACATAGCTATCAGCATCATCTTATATCTTAGGCATATTCATAATGGGTAATTCTGCATCATCATCTCCAAAAGTTACATCTCAAGATAAGGCAATTTTACAAGTCAAGTTACAAAAGGACAAACTATTAAAGTATCAACGCAAGACTGATCTTTTAATTAGATCAGAAACTAAAGAAATTAAAATACTATTACGTCAAGGTGATAAAAAAACTGCGAAATTATTATTAAAGAAAGTTAAATATCAAGAAGTACTACTTGAAAATGTTTCAAATCAAGTTGTTAATTTAGAAACTATGATTTCAAATATTGAATTTAAACTGGTTGAGTCTCAATTTCTGAAAGGATTACAAAATGGTAATGAAATACTGAAAAAATTGAATAAAGAGTTGAGTGTGGAAAAAGTTGAAGACATAATGGATCAAGTTCATGAAAATATACAATACCAGCAAGAAGTTGATGCTGCAATTAGCAATTCTGTGTTAGGTGTTGATATGGAGGATGAAATTGAACAAGAATTGGAACAACTAGCAAAAGAAGAGCAAAAGAATCAAATAATGAATAATTTACCTAATGCGACAAAGAATGATGTTGTTGAATTACCTGATGCTCCAAAAACTAAGATTAATATTGATGCACCAACTCAAGAACATGTTAGAAATGAGATACAAGAATCAGATCGTAAAGTTCCTTTACTGGCATGATGATAATAGAGTTAAGTATATAACATTAATACATTTTGGGGGTATCAAACATTATTGTTCTTATTATAATAAAGCATTTTTATATACAAGGCATTTCTATTAACTTAATTTGATGATGAACGTATTATCGTATTACCATTTCGTCATAACTTTCTTTATTTCTTTCTTTCTTTCTTTCTGTTTACTTGAAAGGATGTATTTAGTTTTCATCCAACCATTCCAAGAATTCTGGGGTAAAGTAAGAAATAATCAATCTAGCACCAGCTCTTAGGAAACCTTGATGACTTTCAAAAGCAATAGTCTTCAAGTCACAAATACCCTTTTCAGCAGCAGCATGTAACATGGCAAATTCACCAGAAACATGGTAAGCACAAACTGGATAATCTTTACAAATTTCAGCAGCATCAGCCATAACATCCAAATAGAAAGTGGATGGCTTGACAATAACACCATCAGTACCTTCATCCAAATCTCTTCTCAATGCTCTTCTTGCAAGACCACGGCCAGCAGATGGCAATTGGTAACATTTTCTATCACCTTGACCTGGTTGAGAACAAGCAGCATCTCTGAATGGACCATATAGATTACCACTAAACTTTGCAGCATAAGACATGACAAAAGTCTTATGGGCCAACCCAGCATCAATCAACCCTCTCTTAATCTCGCGGATTCTACCATCAATCATATCACTTGGGGCAACAGAGTTTGCACCGGCTTTAGCATAGTTGACGGCAACAGCTGCAATTCTTCTAACGGATTGTTCTCTATTGATGGACCCATCTTCGTACAAGACACCACAGTGACCATGAGAAGTATATTCACATAGACAAACATCGCACATGATGTACAATTCTGGGAAGTTCTCCTTCAAAACTTTGATGGCTTGGATGACTGGGCCTTCTGGATCATCAGCAGCAGAACCTTCAGCGTCCTTAACACCCTCTTTCAAAGGAACACCAAATAAAATGACACTTCTTAGCCCTTTCTTGATTAGAGATTTGACAAATGGAACAACCTTGTTGACACCCCATCTCTTTTGGTTTGGAAGAGAATCAATACTGGTTTCTTCTTCTGGATCATCACTGATAAACAAGGGATAGATAAACATGTTCTTGGTCAGTTGACGTTCTTGTTGCCAGTCTCTTAGTAGAGGATGGTTGTAACCACCAGCCAAGATGCTGGAGATGTTTGTTTCCCTTGCTGGGAGGTATTCTGCGTTGTGGACCATGTTGGTGTATTAGTGTATTAGTCTATTAGTGGTATGCTTTTCTAGCAGATCTATAATAAATATGTATATAGTAATACTATAGTTGTTGGATAAAGATTAGAAATTTTGCACTTTTTTTCTTTTTTTGGATGTCGCTTAGCGCAGAATTCAAGTGGACATATACTTTAGACGGATGTGTAGTTTAGAGTAGAATGGAGTGATAATTATATAAATCTGATGGCACTATGAGAACTAGCGGGAAATGAGGATTCCAACGGTGGTCTTTATACAGCTTTAACTTCGAAGGTGAGGAAAGTGTGCAGTAACCACATTTTGGGAGTTGTTTTTGTTAGTAGTGATCTCCAGTATTAAATAACCTCTTGGATGGTATAACCAGTTAGGTTGTTAGTATTACTAAGAGTCACAACACACACTACTGCTATTGGTACTACACATTAACTATAATGTCATGTGAACACGAACATTTCCATGGATCCCATTCCCATGGCCATTCTCACGGTGATGGTGGTGATCATGATCATGGTGCTGCTCCAATTCCAACTAATGAAGCTCAATCATTAAGACAATACATAGATTTTTCCAAGCTGACAGGGTTAAACATTGAGCAGCCACAAGACCAACTCGAAAAAGTGTTCAAAGTATCAGATGACAAGTTTTCTGTCGAGCATTTCATTGAATCTGATGCAGATGCACAGATGATTCTTAATATCCCATTTACTGGTTATGTCAAAATATTCTCCATTATCATTAGAACTAGTGGTGAAGCTGAGCATTGTCCTAAAACAATTAAATTATACAAGAATAAGACTGGTCTTGATTTTGATAATTTGGGGAAACCTACTTATTCAGTCGAACAACCTCAAGTTGGGTATATTGATGAACAAGTTGATGAATCTACATTAATTGAGCATTTCTTACCAAGAAATCAATTCCAGTCTACAACACAACTATCTATCTTCATAGAAAACAACTGGGAAGATGATGAAGATGAAACTACAAGAATATACTACATTGAAATAAGAGGTCAGTTCCAATCTCCATTGACTAAAGACCCAATCATCACATTATATGAAAGTGCAGCCAATCCAGCTGACCATAAAAACATCATTGCAAATGAATCTCAGCATTCATCAAGAATAGATTGAAGATATTTCATCATTGCTAAGGTCTTTTCTTCTTGGAATTGAGGCCCAATCATTTGTAACCCAACTCCACATCCATCTGTTAATTTTGCATCAAACTCTTTAAACACTTTTGCTTCAATATCATTTCTTGCTTTGAAGTTATCGTAGTAAACTGTAGAATCGGTATCAATCGTCTTGTCAACTTTTAATATAGGTAGTACACCTGCTGCAGCATTCAACACATTTGGTAATGGGGAATAACTAACATCAATGAATTCATTTGTTTTACACCCAGCAATTGGTGCAATTGGCGCAATTAATCCGTCAATCCCCAATTCATCCCAATATTGCAAAAACTTATTAACTCGTCTATATCTCTCATCTTGTAATTCCATCAATTTAGAAACTTTTAAATCTTCAACATTTGTAAATGGATCTGGATAATTCCCATCTTTTAATTGTTCTCTTAAAAACGATAATCCTCCAGACATCATGAATAAATCAGCAAATTTGGAAATTTCAGAAATGTTGACAATATTGTTATCCCAAACAACAACATTTTCAATTCCAAGAGCTTGTTGTACTTTTTCTAAAGCTCTCTTCACAGGCATGGTTGGTCTGATAATACCATCATCAAGTATTATCCCGAATTTATACTTCTTGTTCTCAGCAACACTTCTCCAAGGAATAGCAACACATTTAGAATCAAATCTCCATGGTTCAGTTTCAACAATACTCTTAATGTATAATTCCAACCCATCAATACTGTTGCAAATAACACCATTAGTAGGCTTTATGGCCTCTAATCCATTCAGCACACTCTTAGAATCGTGTGGAACTCTCCCACTAGAAGGCTTGAACCCAAAACATCCTGTAAAACTTGATGGTTGTCTAATAGACCCACCTAAATCTGAACCCACGCCCAATGGGGAACCATAAAGTGCAACTAAAGCAGCTTCACCACCTGAAGAGCCACCAGCATTTAAATCTCTGTTCAATGGGTTTGTTGTCTCACCAAAGATTGGGTTTGTAGTGGTTGTGTTGAATACACCTGTTGGGACATTAGTCTTACAGTAGAAAATAGCACCCAATTCTCTTAAAATTTTGACATTTGGTGAATCTGTTTCTTCTGGTGTGGTTATGCATAATCCAATGGTGGAGTATTGGTCTTTAATGTTGAATTCATCTTTAAAAGATATTGGCAATCCATGCAATGGACCTTTTAGTTGAGATGTAGAAGAGTAGTATTCATCAAGTTCTTTAGCTCGTGTAATAGCTTCTTCAAAAAAAGTTTCAGTAAGACAGTTTGTTAGGTTTTGTGCAATCTTGGCTGATTGTATAAATGCCTTGGTCACTTGTTCAGCTTTCCATGTTTTATCTTTAATGTTTGATAATATTGTAGTTGGAGTTGATTTGACAATTTCAATTTGCAGTGGTGTTAAGAGACCAGAAGTGAATGGGTAATCACTGACATTTTTCTCTGGTGGATTTATGAATGCTGATAACTCTGTGTCTTTTGCTCTTTTAAGACGTTTATCTTCAATGTTCATTTTTAGTTGGTTGGTTGAACTTTAGATGTTACTACTGTTTACTTTGGATCTGGTATAATAATGTGTTTACCCGGTTGAATATGTTGTCATAATTGCATGCGCATGAATTACTATATTAAGCTAGTATTAGAACAATACCTTCGAGCATAATAAATGATGCAAGGGTTCGACAATGTTAAAGACTGATTGAATATCAATGTTCTGTTTTAATCCGTCAGCTTATTTATAAAAGGTTTGACCATTATAATTGTGGTCAGAAGTATGTCCATGCATAATTTGCAGAATAATCATAACGTTGATTCTTGAATAACAATTAATAAATTAGTACTCTACAACATAATTCTAGAAAAAGATTATATTTTCTATTAAAAATTGGTTGAACATTATTTAAAATTGCAGGTTGAACATAACTAAAAACAGGGCATAAAAAAGGTAGTATGAAGTAAAAGATAAAGAATGCATAAACAAGAAATCAAACTTAAATTTAAACAGACAATGGGAATTCACCGGCCCATTCGTAAATTTCATTCTTGGTCTTGGTCAATTCATCAGAACCTTGAGCAATCTTGGCCTTAAAGTCCTTCAATCTGTTAGCATCCTTTGGCAAAGATTGTTGAACCTTTAGAGCGTATTGGACGGCCCAGTCAATGTAGTGGACAATCTTCTTGAAATCTTCTTCACCCAAACCTCTGGTGGTCATGGCTGGAGCACCAATACGGACACCACCTGGCACCAAAGCGGACTTGTCACCTGGGATGGAGTTCTTGTTTAGAGCAATGTTGATGTTTTCACAAACGGTTTCGATTCTAGCACCGTCAATACCCTTGTCCTTCAAGGAAACCAAAACCATATGGGAGTCAGTACCGTTAGAGACTAGCTTGTAGTTCAACTTCTTGAATTCTTCTTCCAAGGCCTTGGCGTTCTTCAAAACTTGTTCTTGGTATTCCTTGAATTCTGGAGTGTGGGCTTGCTTCAAAGCAGTGGCTAGAGCAGCAATGGTGTGGTTGTGTGGACCACCTTGGTGACCTGGGAAAACAGAAAAGTTGATTGGGTTTTCCAAATCGTACAAAACTTCCTTACCAGTCTTTGGGTTGACTGATCTGACACCTCTTCTGAAAAAGATCATTGCACCTCTTGGACCTCTTAGAGACTTGTGGGTGGTGGTGGTGACGATATCAGCGTATTCGAATGGAGATGGGATGACACCAGCAGCGATCAAACCAGAAATGTGGGCCATGTCAACAACCAAGTAAGCACCAACCTTGTCGGCAATTTCTCTCATTCTCTTGTAGTCAATCAATCTGCAATAAGCAGAGGTACCAGCAACCAAAACCTTTGGTCTAAACAAGATGGCGTTCTTTTCCAAGGTATCGTAATCAATGATACCAGTTTCCAAATCGACTCTGTATGGCATGGTTTCGAAATAAGTGGAAACGGCAGAAATCTTTCTAGTGTCGGTTTGGTAACCATGGGACAAATGACCACCATGAGGCAAGTCAAGACCCATCAAACGTTCGTGAGGCTTCATGATGGCTTGGTAAACTTGCAAGTTGGCTGGAGAACCACTCAAAGTTTGGACATTGACACCCCATTTGTCTGGGGTAACGTGGAAAGCTTCCAAAGCTCTGTTTTGACATAGGATTTCCATACGGTCAATGTGTTCGTTACCACCGTAGTATCTGGCACCTGGGTAACCTTCAGAGTACTTGTTACACATTGGAGTACCCAATGCATCAAAGACAGAGGTGGAGGTGAAGTTTTCAGAGGCAATCAAGACAATAGAGTGTCTTTGACGTTCAATTTCATCCTTGATGATGGATTCAACTTCTGGGTCAGAATCCTTTAGGTGGGATTCGACTAGTTGTCTGTGCTTTTCGGATAGAGCGTAGTGAGCCATTGTTTGCTTGTGGTTATTGATTGGTAGTTATTGGAACTGTAATTAATTATAACAATTGGTAGAAAAGGGGGTTATTCAAACCTTTTTATAATTTTTTTGCCATGTGTATCTTCAAGTCAATTTTAATGATTTTTTGCTTTTTGATTAAAAAATTTTCCAGGCAGAGTCAAAAAAAAAAAAAAAAAGTCAATTAAGTCAGCACGACAGATGGGTGGATTTGATGGTATATTTGTTAGTAAAGTGGTTGTTTTAACATGCATAATGGATTCTACAGGTGTTATTTGCCCAAGAAAGTGTGTTTAATTCGAGGAATTGTTTCTTTAACTTGCTGTTGGAGGCACGGGTATTAAATACGATATGTATTATGTAATGGAAGTACATATACACCTCAGTAGAAACTAATGACACAATTGATACGTAAATTTCTTTTAAATTGGAATCAGTATAAGTCATTGATGTATGTAGTAATTTACTTTTAAAATTGAGTGGAATTGCTATGTAGAGTCTAGAGTTGAATTAATTATTAGACTTATGTATTAGTACAATAACAAGAATTGACTTCTACGATCTCTGCAAGTGAGTATAAGTACTAATTATTATTAGTTAAAGTGAAACATCATGAAATCATAATAATATATCTATGTGGGGGTTTGGCTTATAAGTTATAATACGTACCAAAGCCCACTTATACTTTTCATCATTTTGTGTCATTCTCGCCCACATTACTCGATCCTATTATGGGTCAAGATCTATATGCATTTGATCTGAAATTGATATCAAGAATATAGATAGATCCTACAAGTAATCATGAAAAAAACAATAAATATAATTTGCATTTTATTGTGTGTGTGTGTGTTTTTTAGATGATATTGATTGATTGTTTGATCAATTAATCAACTTATTTCTTCAAAGCCTTCAAAGTCTTCTTGATGATTTCAAAAGCAACAGTCAAATCACCACGAGAAGCATCCAAGGCAGAAACACCCATATGACCAACTCTGAAATACTTACCTTGTAGGTCCTTGTGGATGCTACCAGCGAAAACAGCACCATTTTCATAAGTCTTCTTCAAGAATTCGGCACCATTGACACCTTCTGGGAAATAAGCAGCAGTCAACCCATTAGCAGCAACTTCTGGTCTAACTGGAACAATGTCAATACCAATGGACTTTAGATCAGACTTGAATTTGTTGGAAGCTTCAGCATTCTTCTTGAATCTGGTGTCCAAAGGTTCAGACAAGATTTCTTCCAAAGAGGCTCTTAGAGCATTGATGGTTTGAATAGCTGGAGTGGCAAAGTAAGATGGTTTACCAGCTTCGTAGTTCTTCAAGATTGGAACCCATCTCTTTAAAGAGGCAAAGTAAGTACTTTCAACTGGTCTTGCCAAAGCCTTCTTGATGGCTCTTTCAGATGCAAAGTTAACACTCAACCCACTTGGAACACCAATGGCCTTTTGGGAAGCAGAGACAACAAAATCTAGGCCCCATTTGGAGAATTCAATGTCTTCAACAGCAACAGAACAAACACCATCAACAATGATCAAAGTTTCTGGAGAAACCTTTTTAACAATTTCGGAAATCTTACCAACATTTGAAACCACGGCAGTCGAAGTGTCGACATGAGTGATTGTGATTGCAGAGTATTTCTCTTTCTTCAATTGTTCTTCAATGGCATCGAATGGAACAACATCACCGACTGGAGCAGTGACAACGTCAACTTCTGCACCATACACACGCAAACAATCGGCAAAGGAATCACTAAAGAAACCAGTGGACAAAACCAACACTTTTTCCTTTGGATAGATCAAGTTTGAGGCAACGATATCCCAACCTAGAGTACCAGACCCACTCAATACGATTGCCAAATCCTCCTTGTTTGTTGATTTGAACAAAGTTCTCAAATCAATCAACACTTTTTGGAAGATCTTGATGAATTCTGGGGAAGTGTGGGCCAAGGATTGGATGGCTTGTGCTTGTTCAACTTTTTCGCTGATCAGGATTGGACCTGGGATCAATAATAATTTATCACTGGACATGGTTAATTGAATGTTTTCTGTTGAACTTTCTACAGGTTAAAAGAAGTTTACAATGTTGTTTAAACGTTGTTCATTCAACTTTTATACGCTTTTCCTCCAATTGAGATTTGTTCCTTTTGACCTTTTTTTTGCAAAGGCAAAACGCAGCCAATCACAGCGGAGGATTCTGGTGGGGCGTTCGCTGAGTCATCGGTTAGTCAGCTGTTCAGTGGTTCTCGGCGTGGCTCAGTGGCCCAAGCGCTTCTGGATAGCAGCAAACTCTTCTTCTGATGGTGGTTCGACTCTCTTGCTGCGCTTGGATGATTTCTTGTTGGTTGTATTCTTTGAAACTTTAGATTTCTTTGTATACTTATCTTCCAAAGAACTGATTAAACTGCTCATTCGATCTTGATGTCTTGACTGGATCAGTCTTTTCAAATCTTCTTCGCTGTTCAACTCCAATTTCTTTCTTTCAACTTCAGCTTCTTTACTCTCATCTTTTTGACTCTTTAACAACTTGTTAAACAATCTTTTTCTATTCTTGACATAATTCTTCCAGTTTTTGGAATCTTTGATGATCTTTTCATTGACTAGTTTCTCCACTATTGTATACAGTCTTTCTTCATCCTTCTTTGTAACTTCGGTATGAGGAATACCTTCAAATAAATACAAAAAATCACCATCTTGTGACTCCATCAGTTCAATGATATCTTGTTCTTCTTCATCACTACCTTGATATTTAATTTTATCTTGTGCTATGACTTTTTCATTGATCTCAACTTTAAATCCATTGAAGTAATCTGCCCAGTCAAAATCTTCTAATCCCAAGACACTTTCTTCTAAAGATCCAGTTGCATCGTATAATTTCTTGCGCTTTGCATCACTTAGAATCTTATAACTGAATTGGATCTTATTGAATTCTTCTGTTGATGCTTTTAGTTCCTTTGGGGATTTGTTCACTAGTTTATCTGGATGGTGTAAAAGACATAGTTTTCTGTATGATTTCTTTATAGTGGCATCATTTGCATCGGTGGTGATTTTAAGTGTAGCGTATGGATCAATGTCTGGGTATGGGACAGCCATTCTTTCTGTCTCTCTCTCTTCTCTCTTCTTTTTGATGTTGATATTGTTGATGTTTTAAATATTTTTTAGAATTTGAACGCGTTTATAA
The DNA here is from genome assembly GCA_030564525.1 of Liangdongia berthetii. Taxonomy (NCBI): domain Eukaryota; kingdom Fungi; phylum Ascomycota; class Saccharomycetes; order Phaffomycetales; family Wickerhamomycetaceae; genus Liangdongia; species Liangdongia berthetii. The sequence goes on along the minus strand of JAJLVX010000027.1, from coordinate 28,113 downwards.
TATTTTAACGTGTTTTGCAGACACATATAAAATTTGATATACTGATGATTATGGAAAACAAAGAGATGTGTACTGTCTTCTTCTTCTTCTTCTTCTTCTTCTTCTTCTTCTTCTACTACTACTACTTCAGTTTGGGTTGTGATGAACACTGATGACATGATATATAATCTTTGTTAAATGTCCTATATTCAAATAAACCCTATATGAAGTAAGCAATAGTACTGTTAATCTAGAATCTACAACTATCTAACAGTTTAAAAAATAGTCACTATGTACATTGTATAAGTCACTCATCAGCTGTCCATTGCTTTCATCTACAGCTATTCTTTATTCTAACCATAATGTTATACAGTTAATTATATGAGATGACTTGATAGTGACGCTAAATTTTGTCGATGTTGTAATTTTTCATCTTCAACAACAAATTTTACACTAGATTATACAGTTATATATTAATATGATCAGTGTGAGTCGTTTAAATACAGGAAGACTGGATGTCCTAAACGATGATGCCACATTTCTGCATATTAACACACCCCTTTTTTTAGTATGGTTTATTACTTCAAATCAGTTGGTTCAGATGGTTCATATCAAGACAACCCAAGATTCATATATATGGGCAAAGACAAGCATGAGAATGAAAAACTGATTAAATATGGATTAAGAAACGATGTGTGGTTCCATGTCGACAACTTAAGCTCGGCTCATGTTTATTTAAGACTATTGCCTGGTGAGGATTGGGAATCTATTCCACAAGAGATTTTAACGGATTGTGCACAATTAACAAAGGCCAATTCCATCAAGGGGAATAAGATTAACAATGTCACTGTGATATACACCCCATGGAACAATTTAAGGAAGAGTGGTGATATGGCTGTTGGTGAAGTATCATTCAAGACACTGAAGAAGGTTAAAAAGGTTCATGTTTATACAAGAGACAATGCAGTGATTAATAGATTGAAAAAGACAAGAGAAGAAGTTGTTGGTGATGAACATTTAATAAAGGGAAAGAAAAGTGATGATTATGTTGGGATTCAAACGCTACTTGAGGAAAAGAAGAAGCAAAGAGAAGAAGAAGAGCTTGCTAAGCTGCGAGCTGCTCAAGAGAAGAAACAACAAGAATCATTATATGATGACTTGTTTGCTGATGAAGCTGCTATGGAAAAGAACAGTAATAAGAAAAGAATGTACGATCCTGAAGAGGATTTCTGGTGATTAGCTGAATCTACAATTTATATTTATAAATATAATAAATTTCAATTTTCATACAGTCATGAGGTTTTATTGTTTGTAACTTTTTGTTGTATTAACCTAATGCTTAATAAATATTATTTCCCAATCTAAATAAATTCTTTGAATTTGAAATCTTATCCAATATTCATCATCTTGTGACTTTCTTTGTGATTTTCTTGTTCTCTGTTATATATTGTTCAATTTGTTCTTGATATTTTGGTTTTTTGCTTTGTTCTATATCTATTCTAAAGATGAATGAATGAATTGAAATAAATGGACTATCATGGAAGACAAAATTTATTGTTTCAAGTCAGAAGCAAAGATACCCTTTTCTCTTTGACCATCCCACTTTTCAACCCAGTCAACAGGACACAAAGCAGAGTATGTTCTGAAAAAGACTTTGCATGGGGCGAAATCTTCACCTTTGGCGTCGATACACTTGTGGTAATCGACGTATGATTGCCAGCAGTGTCTAGTTTGGTTGACGTTTGGGAATCTGGCGTCGAAACCAACAGTTCTCAATGGGGATTCTTCAGACATTGTGATTTAGTAGTAATAATAATAATAATTGATAATTGATAGATAAATTGCTCAAAGTTGGTTTACTTTTACTTTTTCAGCTTTTTTTTTAATTCGTTGATACAATTCAAAACAGGTGATTGGGAAAAAAAAAGAAAACCATTTTGATTGGCTGAGAGTCACGTGGAAGGTCATGTGATATTTGATGAATAAGTGATTAGTAAGTTAGTGTATTATCTAAGAAATATTTTTATAGACTCATGTTAATACTTCCCATGAATATAGAATATAACTCTTATACTCAAACACAATGAAGAGTGGTAATTAGATATTAGGTCCCTTTTTGTATCAGTTAATATTAACACTCTTTTTTTAAGCATTTGAAGCATTACAGGATGATGTTCCCATATATGATGCAAACACTTCAGATAGTGCAAGTGATAATGATGACCTTAATATTAATACTGCTGCTGGTAAACAATATTCACAGCCTCTACATTCATCAATGAATACCCCAGTTGTATCGACCACTAATATTTTAGGACAATCATCGAAATATATTGCATCCCAGTTTTCACCAAATGAAGATAATTTAATATTTGGAAATGAATATGTCATTGTTGGTTTGAAATCAAAACAAAATCTAATAATAAGAGGCTCGTTTAAACTAGAGATTCAAAGGGGAGCAATTACAATCAACAACATTATATATCATTCCTCAGCTCCTCAACAAATATTTATCAACCCCACTACAAGCTCAATACCCATCATTTCATCAGCTCAAGTTGTTGATAGGTCCAAAGTTAAAGATACATCTAATGAAGAAAATCAACATTTATTTACCCCAGAGTATAAATCAGTGATTAAACTGATTAATTTTGAACCAAATTTAAAATCCATTGGAAGAATTTGTCCTCATTTTAAAAACATGTTTTGGGATTTCTCAAGTTTAACAAATGAAGCTATCAAGAAATTGAATGAATATGAACAAGCTTTCCATGATTATACATTTTTCCCAGCATTACAACCAACAAATTCAATAACAACTATAAATACCAAAAATTGGGATGAACCAATTCAAACTTTAACAAAGCATTATGTTGAAGACTCTTCATTAATGAAAATTTTAATCATTGGTAACAAAAATGCTGGTAAATCAACTTTTCTAAAACTATTATTACAAAGCTTCCTCAAAGAATCACCAACATCATTAGTGAATGTATTAGATCTTGATCCTGGTCAAATTGAATTTTCTAAACCAGATTGTGTCTCATTAAATAAAATTGGTCAATTATATCCTCAAGGTGATTCATTATCAAATTTTACCCCAGTTGAATCAATCAACCATTATGTTGGATTCACTTCTCCAAAAGATCAACCAAACAGATATGATTTCTTAATAAGTGATTTAATCAAGAATTATAATTCTAATGGGCATTTACAAAATGAATCCTTATTAATTAACACACCAGGTTGGATTAAAGGATATGGTTTGGAAATCATTCAAAAACTTGTAAATGATGTTAAGCCAACACATTTGGTATATTTGAATGTTGGAAATTTTGAATTGGATGGATTAATATTACCAGAAGGTGTTGAAGTTTTACCAGTGTTGGGCAATGAGGTTGATCTTGCTGCAGTTAAATATTCATCAGCTCAATTACGAACGTTGAAATTGTTGTCATATTTCCATAAAGTTGATTCATATGGTTTTGATTTTAAACCATTGTTGTTCAAACCACCACTACAAATCAGTTATGGTGCTAGTGGAATCAAAGCCATTACATATTTAAACTCGCCACACTTGAACCCTGCTGATTTGAAAGATTCTTTAGAAGCTAGTGTTGTTGGTATTCATCTTGTGAAAAAGTCCATTCTTGATAATTTGGAAATTTCCAAAACTGGTATTTCAGTTATTGAAACTAAAGAATTTAACAAAATCGCAATTGATTCATTAATATTCAAATCATTAGCATTAATTCATTCTATTGATGAAAGCAACAAATTGATCAACCTTTATATCCCAGAATATGAACAAAATCAACTACATCAACCATCAGGCTATGAATACATTTTAATCAGAGGTAAGACTGAAGCTCCTATTTGGGAATTATGTTCAACTGAAGTATTGGAAACCTTTAACAAAAATGAACTTCCATTTGTCACATTCGATAAACATTCAGAATTTGATCGTGTTTCAAAAGTTAGAAAGAATGTTTTAAGAAGAGGTTATCAGAAATAATAAATACCTTATAATAAATTACAGATGTCATTAAATTTATCATATTAAATATATTTGTATGAGTGTTTAGATATGTATTACTACTTACAAAAATATTGACATGCGCCATGATTTTAAATTAATTTCTTAATATTATATTAATGCATGCATCTCTATTCATTTTCTTGCTTTGCTTCGTTATTTTCTGTAGGCAATGACCATCCCATCTTCTTATTCAGTCTTTCGTACTTGGAACGATCTCTATCATTAACAGAAGGCTTCACACTGTTTAAAGCACGTTCGAAATCAGCACTTGTAACTGAAATCTCACCAGTTGTTTCGTCATCATCCATCATGACATCTTGATCCAAAAACTTACGTTTCAAAGCAATAACACCAGCTTCTCTGATCAATGCAGATAAATCAGCACCACTGAAATTTCTACATCTTTCATCATGTGCAATTTGTGATAGTTCAACTTCTGGACCCAATGGAGTCTTGTTCACTGTAATAACAGTCTTCAAAATTTCCAATCTTTCTGAAGCTGTTGGTAATTCAATAAACAAAGTCTTGTCCAATCTACCAGGTCTCAGCATGGCTGGATCAATCATATCTGGTCTATTAGTGGCCCCAATGACGAAAATACCCTTTCTATCGTTCAACCCATCCAATTCAGTCAACAAAGTATTAACAACTCTTGAAGAGCTTTCAGACAATGTGGAATCTCTTCTTGGAACTAATGCATCCAATTCGTCAAAGAAAATCACACATGGCACAGAAGCTCTAGCTCTTGTGAAGACTTGTCTAATAGCCTTTTCAGACTCACCAACATACTTGTTCAATAATTCTGGACCTTTAATACTGATGAAATTGGCTCTTGATTCATTGGCCACAGCCTTGGCTAACAATGTTTTACCACAACCTGGTGGCCCCCACATTAACACACCGGCTGGTGCATGAATACCAACTTTTTCATAGATACCTGGGTTCTTAATTGGTTGAACAATGGCCATGTTTAATTCTATTCTAATAGCTGATAAAGCACCAACGTTTTCCCAAGTGACATCAGGAACAGTTGCGAAACCTTCTCTTTTGGCTGTTGGTTGGATGGTTGGTAATGCTGTTAGGAAATCTTCATAAGTGATGGATAATGGGTCTAGTTGTTCTTTAGTCAAAGGATCTGGATGTTTTAATAGAAACTTTTGAATTGTAGATAAATTAGCAGTGTTGATGTCTGGGAATTCTTGATCAATTGTATTTGTTAATGTGTTGAAGATTCTCTTGATTGCACAAATACCAGCAGCGGTGGTTAAAGCCTTTAAATCGGCACCAACATAACCTGGTGTCATTTTAGCTAATTTTGCAAAATCCAAATCACCATTAATTTTAAGTTTTTCAGTCATCTTCTTCAGAATATGCAATCTTGAAGCCTCATTAGGAACATTTAAACAAATTTCACGGTCAAATCTACCAGCTCTTCTCAATGCAGGATCTAATGAGTCTGGTCTATTTGTAGCACCAATGATAATGACTGGGGCACCACCAGTCTTGTCTATACTCAACTCATCAATAGAAGTCAACATCTGTGCCACGATTCTTCTCTCCATTTCTCTCTGTGCACCTTCTCTTTTTGGGGTGATGGCATCAATTTCATCAAAGAAAATAATACATGGTGCTAAAGTTTTCGCTTCATCAAACAGCTCTCTAATTTTCTTCTCGCTCTCACCAGACATACCACTCACAACAGATGGTGCACTGATTGAGATGAATGGGACTTTAAGTTCACCAGCCAATGCGTTCGCGATGGTTGTTTTACCACAACCTGGAGGACCATGGAGTAGGACACCTCTTGGTGGCTCAACACCAGTTGCATGGTATATTTCAGGATGCAGAATAGGCATACCTACTAGTTCCATTAATTGTGTAATGACATCGTCCATACCACCTAATTGTGATAATGTAGATGATGGTGGAGATCTATCTTTGTCGACTAAAAAAAGTGTTAATTACATTTCACACTCATTGCAAAAAGTCCCATAGTGTGTCAGTTTGTTACCTTTTTGTTTCTTTGACGATTTCGAAGAATCCTTTGATCTTTTTTTGCCCTTTTTCTCTTTCTTTTCATCATTTTGTTCACCATCTTCAGTTTCCTTTGGAGTGGTAGATTCAGTATCAGTGACAGGAGTAATGTCTTCGGCAGGTTTCACGCCCCATAATCTCACGACACTCTTATTAAACGCATTATCATCCTTAACATCCATCAGCTCATCCTCATCAGCAACATCTTCATCTTTTGGATCATCTTCATTCAACCCAAGAGACTCAAGTTGTAATCTCTCTTCTTTTAGCAGGTCGTTATAGACAGAGTCGAGAGTTCTTTCAAGCATGACTTTTTTCACTCTTTGTAGAGATAAGTCCTTTTGCTGGACATAAATCAATGCATCACCTCTTGTCAAGTCTCTAACTAGAGCCATATTATTAAATTCTTCAGCATCTGGATTCTGTGCATGATTTGCGGCAGTTCTTTCATCCAGAAGTCTTTCAATGAGTGCAGCTAGTTTATTATAAAGTGGAGATGGACCACCACTCTTCTTTGTGTGCTTGATCTTCACCATTAGCTCAATATTGCCTTTTTTCTATGGCTCCAAAGGTTTGTTGTTTAAAAGGTGTTTTTGTTTATGCGCATTGAAATTTTTTTTTAATGGTGATGACTAAGCGATGGGCATAAAATTAAAGAGTCTGGACTCTGGAGTCTCTGAGTTTATAGGCTGGTCTCTGTTGAATTGATATCAAATCTTATCTCATTGTATATTGTATATATATAATTATTGAATATTTAATTCATTAATCATTACTCATATATGATATCTTGGTTTTAATCGTAATGGTATACAATAAATTTAAAGAAATTATGCCTCGTTTTCTCTGCCAATTGTGGTGTGCAATATATGACTGTTTGTGTCTATTCTGATCTCATGATAAGGTGGGATTAATTTATTATATGTATCTGGTATCAATATATATGATATTTACATCTTATTATTAACGAACTGCCAACTGGCAACAATAGCCTATAGGTAACAGAGTCCAGACTACAGTCAAGCTTCAACTGAAGTCTACAGTCTTACAAGTACAAATTACATCATGCCATATTTTATAAATCTCACCATAACAGATGCAAGAGCTGGGTCCACTACAAAGACACAAAAGACAACAACATTTGAACTGGAAGATATCCCCACCAATTCAATTCCCAAATCTTTTTTTAAGAGCACGAAGGACAAATTTGCATACAGAAACACAGAAATTTCTACCTGGGCAACTGTTAATCCTAGTGTACAAAAATTCTTGCATATCAAATACTCCAATGGTTTTACTAGTGACTTTGATCACTTGTGTGATTATAATGACCCTCAAAAAGAGTATCAGTTGATAAGTGATGATGACACAAATAATGATAATCATAATACAAATCGTGAATTTAGCAGTGAACAATATACTACACCAGAATATCGGAAGGAAACAGTTGCAATCACTGTTCAAGAAAAGTTTAATGTAGCTCTAGGGAAATGTGAAGAAATCAATATTGAATTGGAAAGGAAGTTATTGAAAGAAGAGATTGATGTGGAGGAGCAAGAAGCTGTTGAGTATGACTTTCTCTTTGACTTGAAATATATTTTTGAAAGAATTGATTTTTTTGCCCATGATGATGATGATGAAGATGATAATATTGATAATGATAATATTGATAATGATTCAAACACTTTATTGATTTCAATAAAATTGATGACCAGCCCTAAACCAGTTACTGATACTTTAATAAATAACCAGCCTCTCTCGGCAGTTGATTATGGTTCTGGTTTTCCAACATATGGTACTTTTTTGCAGTGTTTATTAGTTCCATCTATGGATGAATATGATGCACCAATAGAAGAATGGACCCGTCTTGCCACATATGAATACTATTTTAGTATTTCATTAATAGCGTATTACATTTTATTATTAATACTCAATTTTGTTGCCGTACACTGTGTGACAACGTTGCAGGAGAGATGGTATCTAACTATGGTTGTTGTTCTAAACATTGTATTTTTGAAGTTGTGCATAAAGAGGTTAGACATATTGCTCAGCTTGTCATATAGACCACTAGCACGGAGTCTTACTGAAATTAATGAAGCAGCAAACATGAATAGCAAACTCATGCCTATTTTATTTTTTGTGTTTATTAGTATACTGGTTTTAACGATGGCCTGCGTTGAGTCCATAAGTAGCAAGCTTGCCTATGGAAATAATTAATACTGATATGATCATTACAATATTTAATATCCTATGTTCGACCTTTAATTTTGCCTCTTTTTTTGCCAGCTTGTTGTTTAGTGTCGGTTTCTTGTGCTTTTAACAGTCAATCTATTGTGTATGGACCACTACAAATAACAATCAAAGTTTGATTTTAAATTTCAGTATGTAATTAGTGACAAAAAGGTACTACTATCAGATAATCTTCTAAATCCAAACCAATTATCTTAAGCATCACCATTCTCAACATCAATAGCGTGCAGAACAACCTTCAATTGTTCCTTCAATCTAGCATCATCCGGCTTGAAACATAATCCTCTTTCCAAATCAGCCTTTGCTTCTTCCAATCTACCCAAATGTAGAGCAGAAGTTGCTCTTCTCAAGAAATTTTCTGGAGTGGTGACTTGAGTACCCAACAAGATATCAGCATCGTTAAAAGCATCCAAGTATTGCTTGTTCATGAAATACGCATCGCATCTCAGTTGTAGCAGCCCATTTAATTCTTGCAGTTGTAAACCAAAGGCTTCCCATCTAGCTCTTCTCCCAGCCATTTCGATGGCTAAAGAAACTTGCTTGATAGCCTCAGGGAATTTCTTCTTTTGCATGGATTCAACAGAAGAGGCGATGAGTTTCTTGATCATTGGGACAATGGTTTTGTTTGGTTCTGGGGATTCTGGGACATCAGAGTTTAAGTTGATCAAATCTTTAGCTACTCTGTTCAATTGGTTGATTTCTTCAATTAGGTCTTCATTGTCAGCCTTGTTGGCTTTGGAGCTGTCGAACGATATCACCTTGGATGTAGCGTCGTATGTTATTGGCAAGATGTCAGTCATTGTGAGTATAATGTGTTATATGATGATATTGTGTATTGGTTTTGTTGTTTTAATGTTGAATCGTGTTCAGTTTTTTTCTCAGTGAAAAATGAAAATCAACAGAATCAAAATTGAAGAATATTGAGATCATATATTATATTTGAATATAAAGATCATATGAATACCATAAATAAATAATCAACTACTCGAATAAACATTAAAACAGTACAAAAGTGTAAATTATAATTAATATCGTAAATTATGGAAAAAAAAACGATTATATGGGTGACATATATATATTCAATAATAGCCAAACATACTTGATTATTCACTTTCCCTCATTTACAATACAATACAACTTCATCAAACAGGACCAAAAAAAAAAAAACTAAAGGTGCTCCCATCTGTACAGTATTGAATTTAATATGAAGTTTTTCTTTTCTTTTAAACAATAACCAAAAATATAAGCAAACACATCTTACAAATCAGCATCATCTTCATCTGGCAATGGCAAAGCGGTGGCTTGTTCCATTTCTTGTTGGTATTGTTGCATCAAGTTAGCATCGACTTGAACTTCTGGAGGAGCCAAAGCTGGAGAAGCAACGAATTCCAATTGTGGGTTACCAACCAACTTTCTAGCCAACCACAAGAAAGGCTTTTCAAAGTTGTAGTTAGACTTTGCAGAGATATCGTAGTATTGCAAGTTCTTCTTTCTGTGGAAGGTGATGGTCTTGGCCTTGACTTTACGTTCCTTGACATCAACCTTGTTACCACACAAGACGATTGGGATGTTTTCACAGACACGAACCAAATCTCTGTGCCAGTTTGGAACATTCTTGTAGGTGATTCTGGAGGTGACATCGAACATGATGATACCACATTGACCATTGATGTAGTAACCGTCTCTCAACCCACCAAACTTTTCTTGACCGGCTGTATCCCAGACATCAAACTTGATTTCACCAAAGTTGGTGAAGAAGGACAATGGGTGGACTTCAACACCTAGAGTGGCGATATATTTCTTTTCGAATTCACCAGTCAAGTGACGCTTGACGAAGGTGGTCTATATGGATAATTGTGTTAGTTTGGTTTTTGATTTTGTTGTTGTTGTTGTTTTGTTGTTGTTTACAAGTCAACAAATCAAGATTCGACAAAGAATTAAAAGACAAAGTTTGAATGAATAGAATGATGTTGATAGTAGTTGGTGAGTGATATGAGAGATCTGATTATACACCCATTCGACATGGAATCAACCAACCAATCAATACTAAATCAACCATTCCAACAAATCAAAACAAACAAAAAGAAATTCATAGAAAAAAGCCATATTCTTGGGATGAAATCAAGCAATCAAAACAACAAAACAACTGGTTTTAGAGAATTGTATAACTTACCTTACCGGTACCACCGTCACCAACTAGAACTAATTTGAAAGTAGGAACTTCTTGAGCCATTTTGTCTGTATTATTATATTATTATTATGGTATTATAATAGTTTTGAAAGTCAAATCAAATTTTTTTAAAGGAGTTTTTTTTCGTTGAAATGAAATTTTTTTTTGCCATCACTTTTTATTTGGCAGTGGAGAAGTGGCAGAATATGTCACGTGGTGGTCATGTGATAGTCATGTGATCCTATATTAAACTTATTACTACTACTACTACTACTATTAAATAATACACTGGTTTATATTCATAACTCATTAGCACTCTATAAAATGGTATCAATTGATGGTCTTCAAGACATTCCCCAGTAACTGCTTAGCATCCTTTTCATGGTACACTTTAGGAGGAGGTTGAGGTAGTTGCGACAAGTTTGGAGGAGGTGGTAAATATTTAGTTTCATTTAGTTTATAATAGTCGATTGGTGTATCTTTCTTTATGGTGTTTGATCCTGGGATGCCTCTGTATAGTTTATCTAGTGTTATTTCAAAGGGTAGTTCTTTTGGGTGCCATAATCCTAGTTCTTTAGCGTGTTCTAGAAGGTGTTAGTATCACTCTGTATTATAATTAATTAGATCAATAAGTAGATAAATAAATCAATAAACAACCAACCACAATAGAATATAACATACCTTCATAATAGTCACAGACAAACTTTATATGGTGTTTCCCTGTTAGATGGTTTTTACGGACACTGGTGGCATCGTGTGTTAAATAGGCTAGAATGTGTTAGTTTCTGGTGGTTCTGGTGAGCATCAATCAGTACATACAGTTGCAGTAGTCGCAGTAGAATCTGACCATGGTGGTATGGTATGTACTATGATGATATAACAATATAACAATATAACTAACGATAAACCAATATCAATACAAATCTGATAAAATTAATCCCGATTCTTCAAACGTCACCCGCCCGCCAAAATTTTCACCAATCGCGGCCAATCCCAGAAAAAAACAAGGTGCCCACCACCCCTTAACTGAACACCTTTTCTTATTTACATACATACACTCATCACCACCAACCAGGTTAATAAAAGATACAATGTTGTCCCAATTGATCAAGAGAAACATCACCAGAGTCTCTGTGCGCTCCTTCGCCAGCACTGCTGTCAAGCCAAACTCCATCCAAGAGTTGTACATCAAGGAATTGAAGGCGTTCAAGCCAACCCCATTGAGTGCTAAGGACGCTGAGGGTTCCGTCAAGCCATGGTCTGCCCCAATTGCTCCAAAGGTTCCAGGTTTGGAAGCTGATGCTGCCACCCAATTGGGCGAGTACGAGAACGCTGCTGTTGAAACTGCTGCTGAGCCAGTTGCCGAAGGTGCTGAACAACCAACTGAAGAATGGTTTGTCTTGGAAGAAATCCATGATGAAGAGCACCATTGAGTTGAGTTATAGAGACTCTATATTATTATCATATTCATAAAAATATTATAAAAAAAAAAAAAGAAGAAAGAAAAGAGAGATGGAAGAAGGAAGAAGATGGATTTACATTTTATTTTGGTACAATTCTAGATGATTTTATATCAAAAAAGACACACAAGTGTATAATGCTATTCTAATTCCAATTCTTCTTTTTTTGCTTTATATTTGATGATGTTATTCCAACTAGATAGAGAAAAGTATTGAATATATGGGTTATGACATGGTTTTATACCTGATGAAACATGAATTGGATTGTAGTTCTTTATTATGATTATGTATTAGACTGTATTATAATTTATACTGTATTACTATATTTTACTACTCTACTATATTATTATAGTATTCTCGATATTTCATATTTTCGATAATTTTTAAACGTAAACAAACATTAATACCATACTATACAATCAAAACAAAAGATAGAAATGACATCAGATATACAATCAGCAGCAGACTTGATCAATTCCGCATTATTCGCCAAAGGATATTTCCAAGAACTAGACACACCAACAACTTCGCTCTCATTCGCGTCAATTGCTCCTGTTGAAGATGTAAACAACAACGATAAACAAACGATAAATGTCATATATTTACTCCTGAACAAGATTGACAAGTTGAAACAGGAAAGGGTGATGCTGAATGCTCAGTTAAGAGAGAAGAATGAACAGGTTAAAGAGTTGGAACGTGATGTTATTTCATCAAAACAGCGTGGTGATTTGGTTACAAACCAATTATATCAACAGGAAAATGAAAACAAACTGTTGAAACAACAGTTGAAGCATATCAAATTGAATTCAATACAGAATGAAAAGAATCTACAAATGACTAGGAATCTGAATAGTTCCATCAAGGTGAAGTATGAAGTTGAGTTGAAAAAGAAGCAACATTTGATTGATAATTTACAAGACCGATTGATCAATCATCGTCAACACAAGTTTAATAAAAATAACATCATATCAGGAAATAATTATAGTGAGAATGTTGCTGATGCAGGAGTTGTTGATAATATTTCAGAAACAATGGATCAGGAAATGAGTAAGATGATGATCAATTTGAATGTACTGATAACAAACCTAACATTACAAAACGATGAAAATATTAAATTCATTCAATTTTTTGCAAATTATACTCATTTATTAAACGATTATTTGTTCCAGAGGTTGAATAACTTGAATTATGGTGGTGCTGCTGATGATAATGATGGTGGTAATAATGATAATAATAATAATAATTATAATGGTATTAAGAATGGATTGCCTCCTACACCAAAGTTTTTCTATGAACAGGTGAGCAATAATAATAATAATATCAATGGTGAGGAAGAACAGGATATTAGTGTCAAGATCAGCAATATTGTGGATTCGCAAAAACTGCAAGTGATGCTATTTGAGAATTTGGATCAGATGTATGATTTGGTGACTAATGGGAATTTATTTGATAATAATAACATTCATAATAGAGCCAGTCATAATAATCATAATCTTGATAAAATTGAACAATTAAACAACGAAATAAAGTTGTTGAAGCAAAACTTGAGCATAGCTATTGAAACCAATGAAAAATGGAACCAAAGATTCAAGGAGTTGGAACATTAAGAATAAGGTCATGATAATAGAAAAAAGATCATTAAGTAATAGTGGTATGAATATAAATTCTTTTTTTTTTTTTTGATATTGTTTTGGTGGATAATTCGTCGTAAAAGCGTAACAATAAGAGTTTCTTGAATAAAAAAATTGGGTGTAATAAGTTAGTTGGATGAGTTGTAAACGAGTGACATGATTCATAAAAACGGGATAACCATAGTATCTATTGTATCTGATGTGAATGTAGTGAATGTGTGTAGAGTTGGACTGTGTTGTATTTTGTTGTGGTTGTACTTATTGAACTTGTTTCATATTATGATGGTACCATCAGATTTTTCACCTTTTTCTTGTAGTAACCCAATATTGGCTTCTTCGTCATCTTTGCCAAAGTAATAGTTGTCATCATCATCATCGTCGTAATAGTAGTCCTTCTCGTCCTCAGCTGTATCTTCTTCTTCTTCTTCGCATGTGAATAGCTTGAACATGAGGAACGCAGTGGTCATCATGAAGCAAAAGATGATGACACCAATAAAGAAGAGCAGAGCAAGTATGATGATGGAAGAGATGAGCTCGTGGGAGGAAAGTGAGTACTCGTGGGAGTTGCTTTGGTACATGGAGCAGAAGTATTCTATGGCGTTCATGGTGGTGGTGATAATAATCAGTAGTATAACAGTATAATCAATAGTAGTATAAAACCACCTTTTATAACTCTGCTCATCGTTTAATAAAATTCCAATGGGAAGTTCGGCAAACGCGAGAATCCAGACGAGTTACCGGATTAGGAAATGTAATGGGCGACATGAAAACAATGGAAATTTTGATTTGGTGGTGATTATTTATTACGATCGTGTTTTCATATGGATGAATAGAGTAATTGTTGATGGTGTTGTGTTCTGTTCTGTTCTGGTCTCAGGGAAGGGATGTATGGCTAGAAAGGAATAATATATACCTCATCGGTACTAAACTATACCTATTACCTATAAGTGATAGTTGTAACCATAATAAATACAAGTACTAATCGTATATACTAACTAGAACTATAAAGATCAAATCTTACCCTTCAAGTTCACATGCACAGCCTTAATCTGAGTGTAATCCTCAATCCCACTCTCCCCAAGCTCTCGACCAACACCAGACTCACGGTACCCTCCAAAACTAGCCCTGATGTCTTCATCGTTACTGCTGTTCACCCAAACAGTACCAGCTTTTAAGCCCTGTGCAAACTTGTGTGCCTTCTGGATGTTTTGCGTGAAAACAGCAGATCCTAACCCATACTTGGTGTTATTGGCTAATGACAAGGCTTCTTCATACGTCTTGAAAGTACTAACAACAACAACTGGACCGAAAATCTCCTCTTGGAATAACCTTGATGTAGATGGAACATTCACAAAAACTGTAGGATTAATAAACCAACCTTGTTCATTAAATGGTTTCGATCCTGGTCCTCCAAGTGCCAATGTCAATTTTTCCTCTTCAACACCAATCTTGATATACTCTTCAATTCTCTTCTTTTGCACTTGTGAAATAACTGGCCCAACTGTGGTCTTTCCATCAAATGGATCACCAACAATCCAATTCTTTGCAGTGTGCTCTTTAAATTTGGCTATAAACTTATCCAAAACATTCTCTTGAACCAAAATTCTGGAATTGGCTGTACAATTCTGTCCTGAATTATAAAAGATACCTAAACTACTCCATTCAACAGCTTCATCCAAATCAGCATCGTCAAATACAACACATGGACTCTTACCACCACACTCAAGTAGCACCTTCTTCAAATTATCACTAGCTTGTCTTTGCACCAGTTTCCCCACCGTCGTGGACCCAGTGAACGCAACAGCATCAACATCTAAATGACTAGCAATGGCACTGCCAGCAACAGGCCCATACCCACTAACAATGTTCACAACACCTGGTGGGAACCCTGCTTCAGCAATCAACTGCGCAAAGTACAACAACGACAACGGAGTGTTTTCGGCACTCTTGATAACAACAGTGTTCCCTGACGCAATCGCACTCTGGATCTTCCATGAAGCCATCGCCAATGGGTAATTCCATGGAACAATCTGCCCAACAACCCCATATGGTTCTCGAGCTTCATACACAAACTTGTCCTTATTGATTGGAATATAACGGCCCTGAACTCGATCAGCTGCACCGGCAAAATATTTCGTTAAATCTAGGATTTGGTCTAAATCCCCCAAGCAATTGGTTTCATATGGTTTACCAGCATCCAATGCATCAATCTTGGCCAAGGTCTCCTTCTGCTGTTTAATCAAATCGTACAGTTTAAACAAGTAGGCACCACGCTCCTCACCGGATAATTGGCTCCAGACATTTTCATAGGCATCACGAGCTGCCTTCACTGCAAGATCAATGTCTTCAGCAGAGGCACTATCAACAGTCGTGATGACTTGGCCAGTTGTTGGATTGATGGTTTCAATTGGTTCGCCTGAACCTTTGACGAATTTGTTGTTGATGAATAGCCCCGTTGGCTGGGTGTATCTTTCTCCTGTTGGGAATTGTAATTCAACAAATGACATGGTACTGTTTTGTTTGTATATACTTGTATATATGTATTCAGTTATATAAAAGAAAAGGTCCCTTAAATACTTTAAATAATCTCTCGAGGCAGTTGCGCTAACCACAATTATGGCTTATCACATCACTTCGTGGTTTCACCTGCCAATCTCGTCAACGTGCAGAAATCTCTAAAATTGTCTGCTTTAAATTATGATCAATACTACGTCAATAATATTAATATAAGTAATATGTATGGAACCTTTATTGTTAAACCTGAACCTTCACCATTATAAAGTTATTACTATAAATTTTGAAACATAAAATACAAAAAGCATAAAGAAATGAAGAACGAAGAAAAAAATATGAAGAAATATGAAGAAAGAAGCTTCTGTTTTTAATAATTTTGTAACCAATCAGCCAATTCAATTAGTTAGTACCACATTGACCTGGATACTGTCTATCAGTTAGTGGAGATGGGAAAATATTGTAATAAGTCAACTTTTGTAAATCCCATTCAAGAGCATTTTCAGTCTTCCAGTTCCAGAAGACCCAACCACCTCTCTCCTCAAAGGCATCCAATTGAGCTTCAATGTATCTTCTATGGTTTTGCTTATTGGTATCATCCCAAGAATTGATATCTTGAGAACCATCACATGAACCATGGTATGCACTGTTGTCACCAGAGTAAAAGGTTTGATCCCAACGAGCACCACGACCAACACCATTCAACCATTTGGCACAATCAGTCAAGGCAGCAGACCATTCACCACAAACATTCCAGTGGTATTCAGTCTTGGCTTGTTGACCCCATTGACAAGCAACACCAACATGGTCATCAATAGATCTCCACAACTCACCATTGGAGAAAACTTGATAATGATGATGATCAATGACAACGTTCCAGTGATCATCTGCAACGGTGAATTGGTTGTCAAAGTAATGTTCAGCCATAAAGGCATCATGGAAAACAATGTTTTGTCTTGAACCTGATTGTCTCAAGGCTGTGTAACCATCAGAATAAAATTGCAACACTTTACCCATATCCAAAGCTGGACCCAATGGCTCGTTCAACAATTCTAACCCAATGACAACATCTTCATAATCAGAACCACCATACTTTTGGAAAACATAGGACCAAACTTCCAAATGAACATTAGTATTGTCACCATTCTGGAAATCATAAGAATCTCTCAACCCAGAGTTATCAAACCCATTTTGAGAACCTGGAGCACCGTGCAAGTCAATCCAAGCTTTAAGGTTATACTTTGCACACCAAGCTAAAACTTGATCCAAATATTTCTCTTGACCTTGAACATAAGGATCTGAATCCAACAATTTAAAGGCCCAGTAACCAATAGGAATACGAACAAAGTTCAAACCAAGACCAGCAATGGATTCGATATCGCTCTCAACAATAAATGAGGACCAGTGTTGTTCCAAACGGTTTAGAGCCTCTTCTTTACCCAAAGTTTGGGTGTAGTGGTATTCATCAACTGGTGGGTTATCACCAAACACCTCAAATAAAGATGGGGTCATGTATGGTTCTAAAACAAACCAACCACCCAAGTTAACACCACGAAGAATACCTTGGTCATAATCGTAAAAGCTTCTCTTTTGTAACTTGACGGTTTGAATGTTTTTAGCAACAGGGATTGCTAATGCAGATAAAGCGCATGTAGCCAATGTGAACAATGATGTGTAAGAAACCATTGTATCTCTATCTTATTTTTTGGGGTGGTTTTTTTTTTTAATATTAAAGGCTTGTGAATAATGCTAATAGGAGTGATAATATTAATAGAAGTTATAAATGATGTGTATAAGCCTTAACTTGTTAGAGTCTTTGATTAGAAACGGGTATGATAAATCCAATCTAGCAAAAATCTCAAAGGGGTGAAATCAAAGATTTATGATGTAACTGGTGATTAAATGGTAAGGGATTAATTAAAAAAAACCTTCTAAACAAAGTTCAAGCTTATATCTGGATGATGATGTCAAACAATAACTATAAAGGTGTGGTTGGCTCAACAGGGGAAACAATATTACTTAAATAGTTTTCTGCTACACACCTGATGAACCATGATCCTGATATATTTCTAGGTTTGTATAAAAAGAGAACGAGGTGCATCTGAAACTGCAATTTGACGCGTCTTGAGCTCTCTTGATGCATGAGTTTTTTTGCAAAATTCAAATTTGAGAACGTTTTCACGAACTAAAGTTCGGCCGTACACATCATCATGCATAATTTGCATTTGGGACCTGGTTACACGGATTATTGGCGTGCATAATGCATGATTTGAAATAGATGTAACCATGGCTATCAAATTTCTCATAATAAATCTATTTTTAGAAGTGTGTCAAATTACAGGTTTTAATTGGTCAATCATGAATCTTCTGTGCTTCCAGAAATTTTTAAGAAAGGCGGTAACCGTGATTATGTGTTTGAAATAGGGATGCTATGGTTATCATGCATTTTAAACAGAGGTAACACCGGTTACCACAAATCTACGTAACGTTTCTTAATTTTAAATCACGAAAAAGACACGAAAAAGGAAAATTGCGTTTTCGTGTTTTACGAAAATATACAGGTAACAGAAGTGATGAGAATAAAATTATAGAGATTGATCATTGAAATCACTTTATCCGTTCGAAGAGTGTAATTTTTGTGAGCAATTTGTTGGCAACTGCAAACCCTGACAGGGTTCATAGATTTCAGAGGGAATATTGTCTCAATTGTGAGCTAATTGTTAATTCGTTGGGAGATGGATCAAAAAAAAAACAGATCAAATCAATTCAACTCAAATCATCAAAATTATTAGACTGCAATTTAATACTCAAGAGTCAAGATCAGTACAAAACTGTCATTCTCAACACTAGGAGCCTTTCAGTATCTCTCAATGCACCCAAGTCTTTTATTTCATTTCCCTCAGCTTCATACTGAGAAGTGGTCATCAACAGACTAATAGCAAAAAACATGATGAATTGAAAAGAAAAAGTAGCACGATACTCTATTGAATTTGATAAATCATAAAATCATAAAGACTCAAGAGGATATTATCGTAATTGGAACTGCAATTTAACCTTTTAAGGAAATTTCTCTAGCACTATAGTGCCTGTTCAAACTTTAACCTTTTTTGAGATCTGGTGGGCCGTGGCTGGTTTTTACTCCAAGAAGTATTACTTGTAATGAGGCGAGTACTATAAGTCGACTTTTTAATACCTAGAGGCTAGTACTGTACAAACTTCAGAGTTCATAGTCCAGGCACCAACTTCCAAGAGATGAAAAATATTTTTGTAGCGTAATTTGTAAGATCATCGAGCTGACTCGTCGTTTTATGCAAATCATCCTGCCTTAACTTACATAGGACAATTTAAAACACCACAATATTAGAGATTAGAATTCAAATTTGAATATCTATTGAAGTAATTAAGTAATTTACAATATTAATATACTGCATGGCTTCAGAAATGATTAATACATTCATGCATTAGTACATGAATAGCGCGCAAATTATATAGCTGCGTAAAACAATTTTTTGTACTGTTAATCCGTGTTAGTTGATAGTATTATTATATTAATAGTATAGTATTTACTGTTAAGCGATCATTGATCTATCTAGTATCAGACTAGTACTCAATGCTCATCATCTATCTAATCTCTAAAAAAAAGCTCTGGTATGATTTTGAATGCGCTTAATTAATTTAGTGGCTTACTCTTGACAATCAATCGGTTGATGAACATTGAATATCTATTATCAAATTTCAATACACCCCTAGAAGCTAATAAACTAATTCGAGAGTAAAGTTAAGTATGAACTTTGAACTAAAAAGAATCTAAGAGTGTTCACTTGTATTGTGTGTTAGCAGCTGTAGTGATTCCTGATTCTTGAATACAATTAATACACCTTTGGAAAACACCCAAGTAAATCACCAATAGCGTATTTGATGCTTACAACGGATGACTCCATCCAAAGTTCAAACAGAATAGTCCCAACTTCCAAGACGTGGTAGTACCTTTCCCATACATGTAACTGGTTCAGTGTGAGTTACGCAACCATGATTGGACCAATTAAAGTTACAAACATTGTGTAAATTCTTTGATGACTATTGAAACTTGAAAGTTGAACTTGAGAGTCTTTATAGCGAAACAATTTCTGTCTTGATTCTTGAAACAACTGCACAACTTGCTTGCATTTATGCACTAAACACTAGTGTGCAGATTCTGTTGTCAACTTGTAGATCTGCTTGCAAGTTCTCAGACAAGCGAACAGCTAAACAAAGAAGCTCTTCAATTGAACGCATCACACATGACATCTATCTAGAAAATACAAAATGACAGGGGTCGGTGGAAGTATTACCTGATGATTAATGATAATCTATTAATCTAGCCTCCAGGTCCTATTAATAATTATCTCTTTTGAATGTGGTTTGATTCTATTTAACGCTACTCTTTCTTGTGCTCATTTTCTCTTGTTCCGTCCTCATAGACTGATCGACAAGTTTATCACCGTTTAAACCCATTGCAATTTGCAAGTAAAACATAACTACCTATTAACCAGCATAATTTGTTGTTATGTTTGACATTTGTTTACACAACAAACAAACGGTATGTAAATACTAAACACGTAACATTGGCATATGACTTGGCAACGGGAACCTTCTTTGAGGTTTCAAGTTTCTATTATTAAATTTACGTCATTTGCTGTTATGTCTTAAAAGTTAAATATAGACAATTTAGTACAGCTATTTATATAAATCTTTACCCATTGACGATTGCTCAGTGTGACTGAGATGAATCAAGTAGTGGAAAATTGAAATATGTACTTAGCTTTTTCTATTCCAGGAAATTTAAGCTTCCATCATTAGAAATAGTTCTTTGCGCTATTCTACAAAATTCACTAGCCTCCACATTAATGTAAATTCTAGTATACTAAACTATTTAGCTAAACTTTATTCTGGTCGATCAGCATAGTTGATATAATTTGTAGATATCACTTGCAGTATTTATCATAAAAAGACTTATTGATATACTAATTGAAATTCTTACACGATTTCAGTACTTATTCTTGATATGCGTGACAATTCATAACTTTCATATACAACCATATAACTAGAATATAATGACATGGATAATAAAATTAACAATATTGAAATCCAGATTGCCTTGTGTTTTTATTCATCAGATTCTTCGGATTCTTCTTCAATTGCGCTTTCAAATGATTTCAATGTACCATGTTGGGTGAACCCATGAGGTTCAACTTCAGTAGTACCTAATTCAAAGTCTTTGTTTGGATCTTCAATATAGTCCAGCTCATATTCACTTCTTTCGTGCTTATCCTTCAATTTTTTAAAAAATGTATCTGGTGAAATACAGGCACCAAGGGCTCTTTTTGCATGATTACTCAAGAATGTTAACCCCAAGATATAACTAGCATTCACCCAACCAAACCCTTCAGTGGCAACACCTTTGAAATCAGCACCTTGATTACCATACTCGGCATCAACTCTATGAGGATCAGTTGAACGAGTAACGTCATATTTCTCAACGACAATACCATTATAATCAACAAATGCTTTGGTCATCAAATATAACCATCTATAACTTAGTCTCTTTGTAATACCTACATGACCGTATTTCTTGAACCCAATCCAAGCAAGAATCTGTTGAGGGGCCCAACCATATGGCCAATCCCATTGTCTATTTGGTCTATGCAATGTGATTTCACCTCTTGACTTTTTAGTACCAGCAGCCAACCCACCTAATTCTTCAAACAATGTAACATTCACCGCCAACTGTGTAGCCTGGTGCTTAGAACTAACACCTGCCCATAATGGCCAGAAAGTTGTAGCTGACTCATAAGTGGATTGCTCCTGTGTCTTGACATTGTAGTCAAAGTACATACCACGTTCTTCATTCCACAAGTATTTGTCTATGGCTTCCTTTCTTTTTTCAGATCTAGCAATCCATGATGCAGAAACTTCCAGCTCGCCATCATATGAATAAAATTTGTCTTGGAAATATGTTTTGATGATATGTGCAATGTCAATCTCATATTTGTACAACAATGAATTCAAATCAACAGTAGCCAAATATTGACAAACACCATCCAATCTATAACTGGTATCATGTCCACTTTCTCTAACAGCACGATCATTTGCAAAATATTCATCTAATGCAGGCTCTTTGATTTCACCATCGTTATATTTATCACGGAATTGTTCAATTGTGATGTTATACTTCTTTGCATATGGTTCCAATAAAGCATCAAAATGTGTTGGTTCAGTTTCAGGTGGAATACCCAGACCAATTGGGTGGTAACATGATAAGCCAGTTTTTTCATCCAATCTTGGTTTTGCACACCATAGAGTCTTGTACTCTTTAATAGCAGCTTTTGTTGCACGATCAAGTAAATCCAAAGCATCTGGATTTGCAACACCGCCCATTTTTTTGAAATTTTGTAAAACCATATCTGTTAAAAATGGAGGTTGGGATCTTCCCAAATAATAGGATCTGTTTGCATTCAAAACTTTTCCATAATGTTTAATTTCAAAAATAAAATTCTCCACCAAACCTCTAGATAGATCCAGTCTGTTGTTGATCAATAACCCTAATGTAATCATGTATGAATCCCATCCATACATTTCATTGAAACGACCCCCAGGAACAACGTATGGATAGCTTGCCATGGTCTCTTTCCCAGTATGAGGGTCAATAACTTTTTGCATTTCCAAAGCCAATAATCCCGGTTTGGCGTTGATGGATTTGATGTACTCTGCAGTGATATCTTTAGGTAAATATTCAACATCCAAATCAAATTCTGGGTGTTCTTTGGAAACCTTATCAAAAAATTCATAAATCTCAGTGCAATCATAAGGAATGTAAATTCTTGGGTTTGATTTGATCTTGGTATCAGTGGCAAATTCCTTAATGGAATAAGCATCAACTCTTCTGGTCAAGTTATTCCAAAACTGTGTGCAAATCAGTCTAGATAATCTATTAACAGGGTTTTCATTCAATCTAGCTTCATCCAACAGGACTTGGTTTCTTCCAAATTTCTCCGCCAGTGTCAACTCTTGTAGCAAATTTGACAATAAATAAGTCCCTCTGACTTCTTCCTTTTTATACCCATTTGAATTCATAGTACCCAATTTTATCACTTTGGGGCCTTTATCTTCAATTGTGATTTGATGGTTATGGTCTGTATCTTCTTCCGCCAATAGCTTATCTAGAGTATCTTGTACATCCCCAATGAAAAAACGTCTTCCACGTTCACCATTCATTGAGGCATCTTGTGACGAACGTCTTTTAATGACACCAACCTCTTGGCTTAGCTCATTTTGACTAGCTGGCCAGTTACTTCCAACGACACTAAAAGTTCTTGTACGACCATATCTTGAGTTTGCCTTCGCTTTTGATGGATCTGTGGTTGGCCCATAGTACACCTCAGGTTCGGAGAAGGGACTAAGTTCTTCACCTGATGATCTTCTTCTTCTGCTCAGTTTATCAAAGTTGCTTTCACTCATTGTTTTGAATCTTTAATTGTATGTGTATCCTTGTTTGTGTTATTTAAAGTAGTAACTTTATGAACTTTTGTTTACATATGTATCAAGTGACACCTTTTCCCAATTTACCGGAAGTTACCGAATAGGAAATCACAATAGTCGGAATTCGATGGTTACGGAAACAAAGGGAATTTACCAGTTTTAAATAGAAGAAATAAAAAACAAATTAGTTCTTTCGGCTCTAATTTGTAATATCTGTTACTTGTCCAAGAATAGACCTATTCAACATCGTTTTAAACACCATTTCACCACCAAATCATCAAATTCCCAGTTTGTCACGTGACTCAAGAATTTTTTGGCTGAAAATTTTTGTGTAAAAAAAACATCAACAACAAAATGAATATTTCAGATCAAGTGAAAATCAACACTTTTCTATAATATACAAATCAATTAATAATGTCTGACGAGACTAAGCCAGTTGTTTCTTCTGCCACTGAAGAAAAGCCAGTCGCCGCTTCCACAGAAACCACCACTACCCCAGCTCCACCAACCGCTAATGTTTTCTCTATGTTTGGTGGCGCTTCCAAAAAGAAGGAAGTCAAGAAAGATGATGATGATGAAGAAGAAGAAGATAAAGACGTTAAGAAAGACGCTAAGAAGGATGAAGAGGAAGCCCCAGAATCCCCAGATGTCCATTTTGAACCTCTAGTCAACTTGGAAAAGGTTGAGGTTAAGACTAATGAAGAAGATGAAGAAGTTTTGTTCAAGACTCGTGCCAAGTTGTTCAAATTCCATGCTGATGCTAAGGAATGGAAAGAAAGAGGTACTGGTGATGTTAAGTTTTTGCAACATAAGGAATCCAAAAAGGTTCGTCTTTTGATGAGAAGAGATAAGACCTTGAAGGTTTGCGCCAACCATTTTATTTCCCCAGACTATGAATTGAAGCCAAATGTTGGTTCTGATAAGTCATGGGTTTACACTGTCACTGCTGATGTCTCTGAAGGTGAACCAGAAGCTCAAACTTTGGCTATCAGATTTGGTAACAAGGAAAAGGCTGATTTGTTCAAAGAAGAGTTTGAAAAGGCTCAAGCTTTGAACAAGAAATAAATAGATGCATAGATGAATGTAAGTAACATGTAATACGATGAATTATTGTAGAGGTTATTCTTATGATTGTCAGTACCATTATTATTATTAAATATCAATTACCATTATATACTTTTCTTCTCCTCGTCATTGTCTGATTTGTTGTATGTTTTGGTGAAACTAAACTTGATTAAAATCCACATAATATTCCAGTGATTCAAATCTGGCCATAAAACATCCAGAAACTCAATAATAACACCTTTTTTAACCACCTGCCAGAGTAAGAAATCACTCAGTCTTGTGACACCACTTGTTCTGATCAACAAGTCTAGTGGAGGGGAATCCTTTGTGTATAAATGTTCATTGATTGTTTGTTCTGTAATGTTCTCAATGCTTTCTCTACCTTCTTTGGATGTTTCTCTTACAATAGATCTTATAGAGTGTGCCATTTCGTCTCTTGATGTGTATGGGAAGCAAACATTTAGGACAGCACGAGTATTATCTTTGGTCAATTCTTCAGCTCTGTGCATCACCTCAAGAACATCTTTAGGGAGCATTTTGACATTCCCAATAACTTTGACTCTGATACCATACTGCTCGCAAAGCTCACCTTGATCAACAATCTGTGTAAACCTGGCCTTAGCAAGCTCCATCAGCCAATCAACTTCAAACTTGTTTCTCTTGAAATTCTCAATGGAAAAGGCAAAAACGGTGGCCACTTTAACACCACAGTCGTAGCAGATCTCCAATACTTTTGCCATGCTTTCAAAGCCTGCATTGTGTCCTTCTTTCAGCTCAATATGATTCTTTTTGGCAAACCGTCTGTTACCATCCATAACGAAGCCGACGTGTTGCGGCACTGGGCCAGTTTGTATCACATTTGAGAACGCACACTTGGTCATGTTGACAACCTGCTGGTACCCAGGAAACGTTGACATCCAGTCGGTCATATTCACCCCTATTTTCTTCTTTGGTTACTCTGTTGCTTTGTCACTCTTACTGATGAGCTGTAGAATAATTTTAGTTTTTCGTTTAAACTTTGAACGGGTAAAGAAATTTTTTCGAGACATGTTGAAATCCAAATTGACGAGACATAATCAAGCTTTCCCATTGTTCGACTGAAACAACGAGGCCTCTGCACAGCAATTGTTAGGATTACACTCACACGGAAGATGCTAAGACTATCCAGAGGGCATTTCACTCGCTCGCTTTCTTCATGGTCCACTGCTGTCGAGACTGCTGCTAAGCTGGTCACCCCATCCCTAATCCTAAAAGATCCAATATCTCTTGTTTCTCATGAGATGAGTCAATTGGCATCCAATATTGGTACTTTAATAGGTTCTGGTCATCCAACTCTTAACAGGATTAGTGCATACTACTTTGAGTCCCAGGGGAAGAAAATCCGTCCATTGATTGTATTGCTATTAAGCAGAGCTTTAGCGGAAATCCCATTGGAACAGAGGAATAGAATCAAGATTGATGCTCTGGATATACCTGAGCAGCCTGTTTATGAAGGTACCAAGTCACTAACCGCATTACTTGCTGAAAAGGCCCAAGACCCAAACTCTGCTATTTCTCCATTGAAAATATTGCATGGTATCAATCCAAATTTAATACTTGACCCATTGACAAAACCACATGAATCCTTGCCTGAATTCGACTCTAAAAGAGGTATTTTACCAAAACAAAGAAGAGTTGCTGAAATTGTCGAAATGATCCATACTGCTTCTTTATTACATGACGATGTCATTGACAACTCCGATTCTAGAAGAAATAGACCAAGTGGTAACATTGCATTCAACAACAAGATGGCTGTCTTGGCTGGTGATTTCTTATTAGGTAGAGCTTCTGTCTCTATCTCAAGATTAAGAAACCCAGAAGTTATCGAATTGTTATCCACTGCTATTGCAAATTTAGTTGAAGGTGAATTTATGCAGTTGAAAAACACAGTTTTCCAACCAAATGAAGACTTGATTGATAATGATACTAAAGTTATTCCAAAGCCAACTGGTGCTATTCAAACAAAGGTTCATGAATACAGCGTCAAAACTCCGAAGGCTGGTGAAAACTTGACTCATGAAGAAAACGTTAATGCTGCTTTTGAATACTACATCCATAAAACTTATTTAAAGACTGCAGCTCTACTATCAAAATCATGCAGATCCACAGCCATCTTGTCTGGTGCTAACGATGAAGTTATTGACAACTGTTATGAATTTGGTAGAAACATTGGTTTGTGTTTCCAAATGGTTGATGATTTGTTGGATTACACTCAATCTTCTGAACAACTAGGTAAACCAGGTATGGCTGACTTGAAGTTAGGTCTTGCTACTGCCCCAGTCTTGTTTGCTTGGAAGGAGAACCCAGAATTGGGTAAAATGATTGGTAGAAAGTTTAGCCAACCAGGTGATATTGAGTATGCTATCGCTCAAGTCCAAGAACACCATGGTTTAGAGCAAACAAGGGCTATGGCTCAAGAGTACTGTGATAAGGCTTTGAAGAACTTGAGAGCTGTTTTGCCAAACTCTGACTCTCGTTCTGCTTTAGAATTATTGACTAATGCTATCTTGACTAGAAGCAAATAAAGAACCAAAAAAAAGCCCTATATGATTTATAACTTATTGTTGACTTAGAAACCAAATAAGAAAAAAAAAAGAATATTATTTTAGAATCATTAGCATATTAGCATTTATGATTATTATTTTATGATTCATGTCCTTGTTTATAGTAATTGCTCATGTATATGAAACTAGTAAAAAGGTTGTAGGACTATAATAAATTAATAAATAATATTTTAAAATTTATATCAAGCTGATGATAGATTTTTATAGTCTTTTCGATGAAATACAAGGGAAATAAATATTGATATTTTCAATATAGTCGATATAGTCATATTAATTTTTTTTTAACTGTAGATTAATGTTTATTCATGATCAAATTCTATTTAATAAAGACTGTTATGTTTAGTTTTCTTTTAATGTACTTTAATTTTCCTTTCTTGTTTGGATGATATAGTCTTCTGATAGTCTATGATTCCTCAGTTGAGCCAATCGCCATTCTTTAATAAAATTATATAACTATTATAATTAATTTTTTTTTTTTAACTGTAGATTAATGTTTATTCATGATCAAATTCTATTTAATAAAGACTGTTATGTTTAGTTTTCTTTCAATGTACTTTAATTTTCCTTTCTTGTTTGGATGATGTAGCCTTCTGATATTCTATGATTCCTCAGTAGAGCCAATCGCCATTCTATGAATGTTGGTAAGTTCGATTATTTTTTTTTAACTGTAGATTAATGTTTATTCATGATCAAATTCTATTTAATAAAGACTGTTATGTTTAGTTTTCTTTCAATGTACTTTAATTTTCCTTTCTTGTTTGGATGATGTAGTCTTCTGATATTCTATGATTCCTCAGTAGAGCCAATCGCCATTCTATGAATGTTGGTAAGTTCGACTGATGCAAACTTGACC
>JAJLVX010000026.1:0-61835 GCA_030564525.1 Liangdongia berthetii | reverse complement strand
TAGTAGCATAATAATTATTAAATCCCATGTCAACATCAACATATTGAGGATCATAAACAGACAATAACACTTTCTTTGGACCTTTGTAACTTAATTGTGCAAAATAGTGTTTGTCCAAAAAGAACTTTTGGATATTAATGCAAACTGTTTGACAAGACCACATAAAACCAATTGCAATGAAACTTGTTAAACTTTTCTCCAAAGTAACATGTTGTTTTGTGAAATTGACACCATTCCCAAGAGTATTGGAAGTATAGACAAATGTGTTTGAGTTTAATGTTTTTAGTCTTTTCTTTAATGGTTGTTCAGCTGGTTTTGTTGAAAGTATGGAAGATGACCTTGTACTTGATTGTTTGAATGATTCCCATTCTTTCACAATTCTTTTATTTAAAGTGCCAATTTTGTCAAATGATTTTTTGTATTGTTGTGGTGTAATATGACAGAAGGATGCAATAATATTACGTATTGTTAATCCATTGGAGTCATTTTCATAGTTGTAAAACCCAAAATGTGAAACCTTGACATTGGAGACAAGTTTCTTTGCATCCTCAACTTGACCAATACCAATGTCTTGAATTTCAAAAACACCACACCAGTAGTAATCAGAAATGATGAATTTGTTGATACGTGAGTTCAAACATATGGAAACACATTTTGAAAAATACTTTAGAAAGTTATGGATTTTTGTAGCATTTGAACCAAGAATTTTTGTATCTTTATTGTTAAAATTTTTCTTTGCTGTGTTGAAGTATAATTCATAACCTTCACCTAATCCCATACTTAGATGACCTAGTTCAACATGGCACCATAATTGATTGATTAGAGAATCTTTTGCATCAGAAATACCAAAAGAGTAACTGGATGTAGCAACAGTACCAAGTGGCTTTAGTGAAACACAAGTACCAAATGACAATATTGGACAAGCTTCATTATCTTCTTGCAAGAATTTTTTAAGTTCATGTGTAGTTTTAAACTGTGGTAAATTGGAATAAATGAATCTTGTGATATCAAAAAGTTTTTCATTAAAGCAATCATAAAAGTCAGAATCTTCAGCAGCAAAGTAGTTGTTGTAATTTGTTGGTGATTGATACATTGCGAGATCAAACAATTGTGGTGATTCATCCCATCTCTTAACTCTATTCACAATATCCATAAAGGGCGAGACATATTTACTGTAAAATTCTGCATTATCATATTCAACACTTGCATCGACATCAGGTTTGAAGAAAGGATAGCATTCATAAATCAATTTTGGATGTGAAGGCAAATAATGATGTTCACCAATTCTTTCTATACGTTCCTTCTGTGATTTAGACCCCAAATTGTTATTGATGGATCGGTCTCTTTGTAAAACAGCATCCCTTGGGAGGAAAACCTTACAGTCCATGGTTTTGCAGTCATCATCAAATAACTCGAATGGATTAGTATCGTGATGTGTGATGTATGGAAGATCTGATTTCAAGAACAAGTTGATGTAATCCCTTGCTGACCATTTGTGTAAAAAAGTGTTGAATTTTGGATCTTTTGTAAATTTGCCAGAGTTTGGTTCATATTGGCAGAACACAGCATCTTCGGTCTCAGCATCGTCTTCTAAAGTTAAGCAAATCAATCTAGAGCCAACCATCTTTTTATTTATCTTGAATCTCTTTGGATCCATTGGTTAGAATTCCTTCAGTTGTAGACGGTAGTAAATAAATTTTCAAGTGTAGAAAAAAATCCAAAAAATTTAAATTTTCATTTTTCTTCCATTTTTTTAAATCCGAAACATTGAAAAAGAATTCGGAGATAATTCTGTTATTTTGGAATGTTTTTGGATATTGTTTTACTTCCTCTACATACACAGAAATGGTGATGATTATACTTCCAATGATACCATAAATCATGTTTACTAGCAGAATCTCCAATTATCAATGTCAATGTCAAAGATATAAAATATAAATAAATAAGCCAACGATCATCAACCCCAACGAAAGCACCGACTTGTTGTCCTTTTTGGTAATGGAGAGTACTTTAGCCACAGTCGCTTGATACTCCAATAAGGAAAGTTGACTGAAATATATAAACTGAACAATATCTGCTGATCCTCCATATTTCCAATTACAAATAAATTGAAAATTCATATATCATTTATCCATTGAATTCTAAAAGTCAATAATG
Organism: Liangdongia berthetii; assembly: GCA_030564525.1. Lineage (NCBI taxonomy): Eukaryota > Fungi > Ascomycota > Saccharomycetes > Phaffomycetales > Wickerhamomycetaceae > Liangdongia > Liangdongia berthetii. The sequence goes on along the minus strand of JAJLVX010000026.1, from coordinate 59,678 downwards.
CCTGCTACCAAGAAACAGAAGACAGCTCCAAGTGAGCCATGGATTATCAACTTTTTTGAATGTGTCACTCCAAACTTGCATGCCCCAGGTCAATGGAGAAACCCAAGAGATCAATCAAGAGACTATGTCAAGCCAGAGTTTTGGATCAAGATTGCCAAATTAGCTGAAAAGGGTAAGATTCATGGTATCTTCTTTGGTGATTCATTAGCTATTTATGGTGGGTACAAATCCCAAGGCCTAGGTGGTGCATATAATTATGAAGAAGCTGCAAAATCTGGTAACAATTTCCCAAAGAACGATCCAACAGCTTATGTTTCTGCTATGTCGTTACACACGAAGAATGTTTCATTTGGTATTACCTGTTCTACCTTGAGCGAACACCCTTACCATTTTGCTCGTCGTTATGCCACTTTGGATCACATTTCAGCTGGTAGAGTTGGCTGGAACGTTGTTACTTCTTTCTTGCCATCTGCTGGTAGACAGTTGACAGACTCAAATACCTTGCCAGAAAAGGCCCAACGTTATGAAAAGTCTGACGAGTATCTACAAGTTTTCTACGAATTGCTATTGAGTTCATGGAGAGATGATGGTGTTGTCTTTGACAGAGAACATGGTATCTTTTCCAACCCAGATGCCATTAGAGAAATCAACTTTGATGGTAAGTACTTCAGAGTCCCAGGTCCACAAATCACTGAGCCATCTCCACAAAGAATTCCCTTGATTATTCAAGCTGGTGTTTCTCCAAAAGGTCAACAGTTAGGTGCTAAGCATGCAGAATTGATTTTTGTTGCTGGTGCTACTGCTGAAGATATCAAAAGACAAATCGACAGCACCAAAAAGATTGCAAAGGAAAAGTATGGTAGAGATCCAAACCACATAAAGTTTGTTATGCGTTCTTCTATCATTGTTGATGAAACTGAAGAAAAAGCCATCGCCAGATGGAAAGAATTAGATAAGTACAAGGACAGAGATGGTATCTTTACACAGCTTGGTGGTGGTGGTTTGGACTTGTCCAAGTTTTCAGATGATGAAGACTTGAGTAAGGTGGATGATCCATTGGCCAATGCAACTGCAGCTAATCTGTTGAAGAACTTCCCAGATGCTATTGTTACCAAAAACTTTATTGTTGATCATTACCATGACAATTACAGAAACTTTGTTGGTAATGCACAACAAGTTGCTGACAAGCTGGAAGACTTTGCTGCGAGATCTGGTGTTGACGGGTTCAACTTCACCAGTTTGGTTTTCCCAGAGACCTTTGAAACTATTGTTGAGTACTTGATTCCAGAATTGCAAAAGAGAGGGTTAGCTCAAAAGGAATATGCAGTTCCAGGTGGTACATACAGAGAACAAGTGTACAGACAAAAGGGCCATACTTTTGTTCCAGAAGACCATTATGCTTACCCATTGAGATGGAAGGCTGGTGTTTCTAAGGAAGACTTTGAAAAGTCACTTGAAGCTGTCAAAGAAAAGCAAAAGAAGTTGATTATCACTGCTGATAATTAATAATTAATCTTAGAATTAAAAATGTAAACAAGCGATGTATCATGTATGTTGTATAAACCTTGTATAAATAAAATTTAGTAACCTTTGTTTGAGTATGTGTGTAGTTTATAACTTCATGAATCATAATGGTGAGCACTGAGGAGGATTTTTTTAAAAATTTCACCAACTTTTTGAAGCGAAACAAAAGATCCTTTTAAGCAAACAGAAAAGCGGAAAACACACTACAGATATACTGTAATAATTATATCCATTCATAGACGATAGGATGAGCACAACAGAGGATAGGCTTTCAAAGTTGCAACAACTGCGAAAAAGAAAGAAGCAAAGTGAGAAGCAAAACAGAGAAGAGCTTTTCAAAGAACACAAGAGACAAACCATTGGTGAATCAAAACTACGATCTTTGAATTTTAAACAAGAGAAAGCTGAAAAGGAGTTGGAAAAAATCGAAGCACAGGAGAAAGGTGAAGACTGGGAACGTAAGAAAGGTTGGGATTATACGATAGAAGATCATGAGAAATGGGATAAGAAACAAGAGCTTAAGGTGGGCAACGTTGCTAACGCAGGGTTCACAAACTATGCCCAATTAGCTGAGCAATCTTACAAAAGAGAAGTTTCCAACATGGAGATCGATAAGGAAGAATACAAGAAACAAAAGAAGAGAATCAAAGCTGCAAATTTTAATGGTAATAACGACGGCGATTCGGATGAAGTAGATTACACAAACAAACCAACAAAAGAGGCCATAAACAAACTGGTGAACTCATTAAAGGAATCAGACCAAAGAAAGATGAAGAGAAGAAAGGATTATAGTAACACTGATACATATAGTAAGTGTTTGCGTTATATTTTGATGTATCCCTTTTAATAACCATTTTTTTTAGTCAATGATAAGAACAAACAATTCAATGATAAGTTGAACCGTCATTATGATAAATACATTGCAAAAGAACAGTGAATAGGAATTTCTTCACCCATTTGCATTATAATACCCCCGTGCCATTATATCTTTATATTTTGTAGAAGTATCCACTTATTACCAGTATGAAGCATAAAATTACCCGGAATAAGTAATTACCCAATCCGGCACCTCAGTTGTTGTAGAATAATTGAAAAACATCAACAACAACAGCAAAAAGGTTTGACCAACGGTAAAGCAAAAAGACATCGATACTGTCCAATCACAATCTTCATTTTACTGCGTTGTACATTGATATTCTGTGATTGTTTTGTTCATTGTTGATTTGTGGATTGATTTTTGATTGTATTTTTAGTGTACCACTTTAATTTGATCAACGATGGCCATTGACGACGAAGAATTGAGAAATCAATCCTCTGAAGGAGAAGGTGACGATATTCAACCAGAAGAACCATTTGATTCATCTGAAGAGGAAGAAGACGATGATGAAGAGGAAATCCAAAAGATTCGTGAAGGTTTCATTGTCGACGATGATGATGAAAACGATGATGGCGAACATGGCTCTTCACGTCGTAAAAAGAAGAAGCACCATAAGCGCCGTCGTGAAGCTGCTGAAAAAGAGCCAAAAGAAGATGAAGGTCTGTTGGATGAAGATGATCTTGATTTGTTAATGGAAAACTCTGGTGCCACCAACTTGAAGGAAAAGTCCAAGTTCAAGAGATTAAAAAGAGCGGCTGTTGAAGAAACACCAGAAGCCAAAAGAGGTTTGAATGATTTCTTTTCTGATGAGGAGGAAGAAGAGGGTGCTGCCGGAGGCAGTGACGCTGAATCTAGTTCCAGAAGATCAAGAGAACCAAGAAGAACTGTTGTTGATGAATTGGATGATTTCATTGAAGAAGATGAATTTTCAGATCTGGATGAAGATGCTCGTGCTGAAGCCCGTGAAAGACGTAAACAAGAAAGATTAAAGCCAACAGAGATCTCCGGTATTGACTCTGAAAAGGTTGATGAATTATATGATATCTTTGGTGATGGTGAAGATTATGCATGGGCTTTGGAAGGTGAAGACCAAGGTGATGCTGGTGGTGAATACAGAGAAGATGAAACCAGACCACAGTTGGAAGATATTTATGAACCTGAGGAATTAAAGGCTAAGATGTTGACAGATTCAGATAAGGTTATTAGAGACACTGATGTTCCAGAGCGTTACCAAGAATTCCGTAAGCACATCAAGAATTATGACTTGAATGATGATGATTTCCAATATGAAAAAGAATGGATTGGCTACATCTTATTATCCGAAAGAAACAACATTGATAATGAAGAGTATTCTGAAGCAGAATTCAAAAAGGCTGTTGCTGATTCTCTAACATTCATGGCTAGACAAAATTTGGAAATTCCTTTCATCTATTCTCATCGTCGTGATTACTTGCTAAAAACTGTCATTGTTGATGAAGGTGAAAATGCTAGAACTGAAGTTCACTCTATTTTGAACGAAGATGATTTGTGGAGAATTTTACAATTGGATATTGAATTCCATGCTCTATTGGAGAAGAGAAGAACAGTTGAGAAATTAATGCATGAGCTAAACATTGAAAATGATGAAGAACTATCAAGCTCATTCCAAGCTGCTAACAACATTACATTACTACAAGATATCCACGAATACATCACATTTACATACAGTTCAAAGCTAAAAGACTTGGGATTGAAGAGATCGAGCAAGGGTGCTGCATACGAAAGATTAAGATCTAATGAACTATACGAAATTGTTCGTTCCATTGGTATTTCTGCTGCAAATTTTGCTGAAAATGTCACAGCTGACACCAAGTTGTACCAAACTTCCGACCCAGACCAAACTGTGGATCAAATGGTGGAGGAGATTTGTTCACATGAAGATTCATTGTATGCCAAGCCATCTCAATCATTGGAAGTCACAAAGCACTACTTTGCTGAAGAGTTATATGTCAATTTGAAACTAAGAAAATATTTGAGAGAAACTGTTCGTTCTTATTCCAGTATAAATATCCATTTGACAGAACAAGGTAGATTGAGAATTGACAACAATAGTCCATACGCAGATTTCAAATATGCAATTAACCGTTCTATTGAATCCTTGATTGAAGAACCTGATTTGTTTTTGAGAATGTTGGAAGCTGAGGCTCAACATCTTGTTGAAATCAGATTGGATATGATTTCTGGTGACCAATTCTTTGACCACATGTTCAGTCATTTGGCATCTGATGGTCAATCTGATATTGCTGCTGCTTGGAACGAATACCGTCGTTCTGCTTTGCAAATCGCATACAAGAAGTTGTACCCATTGGTGTCTTTAAACATCAAAGAAGATATCCGTCGTGAATGTGAACGTATCTTGTACTTTAAGGTCCGTACCGCTTTTCTTGACAAGATTGATCAAGCTCCATTTAAACCATACAAGTTGGCTCCAGGTTCCATTCCAAGAGTGTTCGTTTTGTCTCCAGGTAATGGTAAGTTTGGCCAAGATGCTATTATTGGTGCTTTCTTGAACGAATTTGGTGAAGTTGTTGATACTTACAAGTTTGATGAGAACCCATTGCGTAACAAGGATAGATTGCTAGAAGGTGAAATCCCATTTGATGCAGTTTTTGCTAATGCTATCAAAGCCTGCAAACCAGATATCATTGGTATTAATGGTTTCAACGTGAAAACCTACAAGTTATATGAAGCAATTTACAGAATTATTGAAGAACAAAACTTGACTGTGTATGAAGATCCTACCCAATTGTTGTCTATTATGTGGGTTAATGATGAGGTTGCTGTTAGATACCAAACATCCCAAAGAGCTGCCGAACAATTCCCAGACAAAGCACAATTGGCCAGATATGTGATTGCTCTAGGTCGTTATTTACAATCTCCATTGTTAGAATATGCCAACTTGGGTGAAGATATAACGTCACTAGCAATTCACAAGCATCAAAGTTTACTGTCTGAAGACAAGTTACTACAAGCTATCACTAGTGCTATGGTTGATATTGTTAACGTTGTTGGTGTTGACATCAACAAGGCTATTAGTGATTCATATTTGTCGGCTTTGGTTCCATATGTTTCTGGTTTAGGTCCACGTAAAGCATCTGGTTTACTGAGAGCTGTTCAACAACATCCATTGTTTAGTCGTCAAGCATTGATCACCAATGAAAACATAAGGATTGGTTCAACTATTTTTTTGAATTGTGCAAGTTTCTTGAGAATTCCACAAAGTGCTACCAAGAGAGCTGCTGTTAGATCAAATGATGATATTGAAGCTGTTACTTTGTTGGACGATACTAGAATTCACCCAGAAGATTATGCTTTGGCTGAGAAGATGGCTGCTGATGCTTTGGATATGGATGAAGCTGAAATTGAAGAATTAAAGGATGCACCAATTGGTGAGACCATTATTGATAAATTAATAGAGAGAGGTCCAGAGTGTCTACAGAGTTTGATTTTAGAAGATTATTCTAGACAATTGGAGAAGGCTTATCATAAGAAGAAGAGAGCTACATTGGAAATGATTTTGGAAGAATTGCAAGATCCATACTCTGAAATGAGAAAGGCTTTCAGATCCCTACGTTCTGTTGAGGTTTTTGAAAACTTGACTGGTGATTCTCCAGATACTTTCTATGATGGTGTTGTTTTGCCAGTTAATATTAAGAGAGTTGGTAACTACCAAGTGAATGCTGTAACATCCAGTCAGATTGAATGTGTTTGTAACATGGATCATGCCATTGAAAGAAATGATAACAGACCACTGTCAGATATTTACCATGTTACCCAAACCATTCCAGCCAAGTTTGTCCATATTGATTATTCCAAGTTCACTGCTGAAATCAGTCTATTAAAGTATGATGTTGAACATCCAATTAGCAGAGAAACTTTCTACAAGGCTGAAGGTAAATGGAACTTTGCCCAAGAAAATTATGATGTTCAAATGGGAAGAGCTAAAGAGGATCAAATTGCAAGAACCACAAGAGTGATTAAGCATCCATTATTCCAAAACTTCAATTCCAGACAAGCTCAAGATTATTTGGCACCAAAGGAACGTGGTGCTTTAGTTATCAGACCTTCTTCTAAGGGTAATGACCATATTGCTATCACATGGAAGGTTGATAATGCCTTGTATCAACATGTTGATGTTGTCGAACATGATAAGGACAATGAGTTTTCTCTTGGGAAGATATTGAGTATTGGTTCTCAAAAGTTTACCGATTTGGATGAAATCATTGAAGTTTACATTGGTGAGATTGTCAAGAGAGTTAATGAAATGACACATCATGACAAGTTCAGAAACGGTACCAAGGATGAAGTTGTTCAATGGTTGGAGAACTATTCCAAGGCCAATCCAAAGAGAGCTTCTTATGCATTTGCATTGAACCATAAGCATCCAGGGTGGTTTTTGTTGTTGTTTAAGACCAATGCCCAAAGTCCTATGTATACATGGAATGTTAAGGCTGTTCCAAGTGGGTTTGAGTTGAATGGTTACAACTACCCAGATATGATTGGGTTGTGTAATGGGTTCAAGACTTTGATCAAGAATAAGCAATCATCCAGAAGAACTGGTCTGCCATCTGCACCAAGGGGTTATGGTCAAAACTATGGTAAAAGCTATGTTCCAAATTACGGTACTAGTCAAAATTATTAGTTTGAAAGTAAAAAAATAGAAACACTTCATGAAAGAAGAAAAACCAAATAAGCTATGTATATTAAATAATTTGTATGATTACTCTGTTAATTTGTATATCTATGTATATGTTTTGTATGAAGATATTATATTTTTCAAGCCAAATCTTCCAAAGTGTCACCTTTGAAATATCTTTGTTCAGAATCCAATTCTTCGTCGACTCTATCATTCTCCAACTCCTCATTAATCAAATCATCCAAGTCATAATCATATTTTGAAGGGTCAATATCATCAGGGGAAACTTTTTTAGCCTTTCTATTTCTCAACTTGGATCCATTGTCCGCATTATCAAACTTTGGCTTGAACTTCAATGGTATATCATCCTTTGAGATATCTTTCAAGCCCTTAATCTTACCTAGTGTGGACTTCTTGGACTTTTGCTGTTTCTCCAGTCTTTTCAGTTCATCTGGAGGGATATATGAACCATATTGCTGTGTGTTGTGATGATCCTCATCATCATCATCGTCATGAGGCTTGACTCTTCTCTGGACTTTGTACTGCGCCACACCGTTAATCAGTGGAAGAAATGCAACTATCAGTATGACCACTGTGAATAGCACCAAGTAAGACAGTAATTCCATTGTTAACCAGAGTATTGTCTTCTCAATAAAGCTTCAATACTTCAATATTGTTGATTGTTCAAATTTCAAATTTTTTTTTTTTGTTTTGATTTTGATTTCGGCCAAGTTGGAAAAAAGTTGAAAATTGAAAAATGACGAAATCAGTTAACCAGAAGCTCAATATAGTTAGTACAACGAACCACGAACCAAGAGACAATGTTGCGTAATCCTTTGAAGAGCAGTGTGCGGGTGTTTAGAACAGCTGGGTTTATGGCCACACCAGCTTTCAAGGCTCAGATAGCGCCAGTTTCCACAAGATCTGGTGCTTTGATTAAGAGTTACAGTGGTGTTACACAGTTCAGACAATACTCTATAACAACAGATGGGCAAGTCACACCAGAAAGTGTCGACGAGTTGACCACCAATGAGTACCACCGCATCAGTGATAACTATTTAGAGACGCTAACCGATCATTTGGAAGAGCTTTCTGAGGATTTCCCAACAGTGGATGCGGAATATTCAGTATGTTTACAGTTCTTTCGAACTGGAGCAAAGCTCTTTAATCTTGAATTTTGATCTATCCATTAACAATTTTTTTAGCAAGGTGTCTTGTCACTAGAACTACCACCTAATGGGTCTTATGTGATCAATAAGCAGCCACCAAACAAACAGATCTGGGTTGCTAGTCCAGTTTCTGGTCCTGATAGATTTGACTTGATCAATGGAAAATGGGTTTCCTTGAGAACTCACACTGTGTTGGGAGATTTATTGAGAGAAGAAGTTAGTGAAGCAATTGGCAAAAAAGTTGAACTTGAAGGCCTAGATGATTAATGCGTGTGGATATTATTATTATTATTATTGTCATGAAACATATTTATTAAAGAAAGAAAAAAAGAATGATATTTAAATAAAGATTAAATGTATTTATCTTGTGCATTCGTATAAGTAGAGTGTGATTTAGTTTCTGAGGAAGATTGTCTATGATCATCTCTATCTTTGGCGTCTTTATCTTTGCTATCATCTTTACCTTCTCTATGACGATGACTATGAGAACTATGATGATGATGGTGATGATGGTGATGAGGTTTCTGTTCAGGTGATCTATGGTGATCACTTCTATGTCTTTTTTTCGAATCCTTTTCCTTTTCTTGCTCTTTCTCCTGCTTTTGCATTAACAATAATGGATCCTCAAACTCATCATCCTTATCGCCATTGGTGGATTTCTTTTCTTGTACTGATGAGGTATCTTTATCTTCTTCAACATCACTTGCAAAATCATTCTGTAGCTCTTCCTCCAACATTTTTTCATACTCTTCATCATATTCCTTTTCCTCATATACACAATGATCAACTCGAATCATTCTTCCAAGAACTTTAGCACCGTTAAGATTATCAACAGCCAATATAGTTGACCTCTGATCCTCATACTTCAAGTATCCAAATCCTCTACTCTTCCCAGTTTCCTTGTCGCGTATTAGTTTCATATGAACGGGGATCCCATATTGACTGAATATGATGAGTATATCACCTTCTGTTAATTCAAACGGCATTGAACCAAAAAATATGTATGCTGTATGGTTGAACTCCTGGTGCCATGACGCTTCAATGGGTATATTCTGCTCAAGTTCTTGGTCATTGAGCCTCTGTATAGCTTTGATTTGGTTCATTGTGTGGATAAGGATGGTAAAATAGAAACAATTCAGGTTCTTCATCTTCATCTTGATATAAATTTTGAAGATTTATAAAACGTACGTAATCACTTACACATCCTCTACTTACTAAGCACTGAGCTAATCAGTATATGTATGCATCTCTATGTACTTAGATGCAGATAACACACCCAGTCAGGTGACGAGAGCCCCCAAATCCCCTTCAATCCGGGATCCACAGCTCAGCCAGAGAGACAGAAAGGCAACAGGCTCCGCCAAACCTTTGGTTCAACAGGAAATGCAGTGATCAAAAACAATTAAAAGGAAGCGACACCTCATGATTTACTATCAAAGGACCCTTTGGTACAAGGAAGTGGAATCAGGATTCAGGACTCAGCAAACACGAATCAGGAACGAGCACCATTGTCACCCCAGAATATCTCTTATATCGGTAGCCTCTTGTATTTAATCCCTTTGCAGCCATGTCAGATAACAATAACAACAATAGCAACACCATCAGTCAAGATCAGGATAACAACAGCATGTCAGTTAAAAGACCCCTAACCCATATCGTCGACACTTTGAAGAGATACAGTGCTTGTGATGTCAGTGATGCACTAGTCAAGTTTGGTCACAAGAATGGTGGGTTCTTCCCAAACCTACAACAGATTTCAAAAGCTGCTCCTTCTGACAAGGGCATCCAGAGCGCTGCTGGTCCTGCTTACACAGTCCTGTATGCCCCTCTAGACGACCCAAGACCAGCTTGGTCCGGTGGTTACATCGACTCTGTCCCAAAGGGGTCCATTGTCGTTCTATCATTGCCTTACACTCAGCAACTAGCAACTGCTCCATACGTCACGGTGAACAATGCATTGTACGGTGGGTTGATGAGCACAAGAGCAAACTACCTACAGGCCAATGGATCAGTCGTGTTTGGAAGAATCCGTGATGTTGCTGAGCACAGAGCTTTGAATTATCCAGTCTTTGCATACGGCACTGGGACAACTGCTCCAGGCCCTGTGGTTAAAGTGGTTGGTGTTAATGTTCCTGTTGAGATTAGAACTGGTGAAAAGGAGTATCAGATCATCAATCCTGAAGAATTGATAGTTGCTGATGAAAATGGTGTTGTTAGAATTCCAAAGGATGTTGATGTTCACAAGTTGTTGGCATACATCCCAAAGAGAGTTCAAGCTGATGAACTGGTTGCAGAAGACATCAAGCAAGGTGTTCCTGCTGGGAAGGCCCAAAAGGCTCGTAGAGCTGGTCTCTGATGTACATATTGTATACATTTATAATAATATTCTTTTACATGATGTTGGTATAATATCAATAAAAATTAAACGAAATGATGAATATAAACAACATTAAAAAGGAAAGGAAAAACAAATGATCATATTCAATTAAATTAAAACTCTGTAATTATATTCAAGTCAGCTAGTTATGTATACGTGTATCTGTACAATTATTTGGATTGCTTCTTCTTATTAGCTTCTGCAACCAACTCTTCAAACAATTGAGCCTCTTCTTGTTCAGATTTACTTCTAGTGGTATTGGCAAACACTTGACCTAGCAGTATCAAACTTTCAGCTCTTTGTTTACGTTTAGCCTTAGTTTCATTCTTATCTTCTAGCACCTTATCACACACATCTCTTAATGTACTTTGAATCTCATATCTTGACCCATGCCATGCTGCATTCAACACTTTACCCATTAATAGTTTCTCCAATTCAGCAAGTTCTTCATCCGTTGGCTTCTCAATAACTTCACCAGTTTTCTCATCAACTAATTCTCCTTCCAAATCCTTTAAATCTTTCAAGTTTTGTAATTCTTGCATGGTGGATTGTGCATCCAATGCTGTGGAAATGGTTCTAAATGTATCCATAACAATACCACCTTTGGCCTTGACACTTGAAAAAAATCCTGGAATACCAAATAATTGTTGGGAATTTAAATAAATCTCACCTTTGGAAATATAAACTTGGCCAATTGTATGCAAAATATCTAAACCAAATGATTCCATCTTTAAAGATTGTGCTTCAATTTCAAACTTTTGTTGGAATGACTTCTTACAAGCATCATCATATGAGGATTCTGTTAACACTGATAATCTCTCAATCAACTTCTGTGATAATGTATTTATGCTTTCCTCCTTCTTTTGTCTTACTTCTTCTTCATGTTCTTCCAGTTTGGATCTTGGCTCTTCTGGCTTATCATCAGTATTGGAATCATCATTTGCTATGTCGGCATCTTCTTCTGTGTGACCTAACAGCTTTATTTTTTCTTTGCTTTGTTTAACAGCTTCAGATTCATCATCTTTATCAATTGATGTTTTGTTATTAGTTGTAGAACCAGCAGAAGAAGCAGATCCGCCCTTCTTTCCCTCTTCTTTCTTCTCTAGTTTCTCCTTGTTTTCCTTTTCCAACTTTTCCTGTTTCTTCTTTTCCTCCTCTTCCTTCTCTTGTTCTTCGTTCAACTCAGCACTCTTTGTCAAATCCTTTAGCAAGCTCAACTCACCAATATAAGACACAAAAGCTTCACCACCAAATATGACTGCAAAGTACTCGCTTGCATCTTCAAACCCTTCAGTAGGCACTGCGCTTTCCTTACCAAACTTGTCGTACTTGGCTCTCAACTCCTCGTTGCTCAACACTTGATACGCTTGAGAAATCGCTTGGAATTTCTCTGTAGCATTTGGATCATTTGGATTTTTATCTGGATGGTCTTTAATGGATCTTTTTCTATATGCCTTTTTGATATCGGCTGCTGTGGCATCACTGGATATCTGTAGTATATCGTAATATTCGGTGTCAACAACCATTTTGTCTTGGTATTACTTGTAATTAATGTTGCTTCTAATGCAGATAATAATTCATCGATGTTTTGATTTTGGCCTGTTTTTTTTCAGATAAATTTTCCACAGAAAAAAATGAAGTCACGTGAGGATTAAAGACTTTCGCACGAGAGCAGAACTATATGTGTTAACTATTACAGAAGTTAGAACAATGCAAAGTTCAAACTGGAAACCATCTTTGTTTTTGATTCAACAAATACCCTTTTCTAGCGTTGGAGTGTAATGTTCTGTGGTATACCATTCTTTTGGTACTTTTCTCCGTTTTGCCAATAGTAATTATTCTGATGATATCAAAGAGGCTAGAGTTGTATTCTGATGTTATAACATGGCATGGCTCCTGTAATTACAATTTACTAAATATTATCAATTATAATCTAAAGCTGACCCCTAATACTACCAGTACATATCTATCAAGCTTCAACATTCAATTGTAACGAAATGTGTCTTTCTGTTCCCTATATGCAGGTATTTTTAAGTGCATGATGCACTTGTTATACAGTTCCCAGTCGGTGCAGTTGATAAAAACTCAGGAATTGTAGGGATTGATATTTCGATGGTAGTATTATGCTTCAATTCTTATTCTTTAATACATATTACAACTCAATTGACTTTAATAGATCACTATAATCTATAACAATCAATAAAAGAACAGTTCAATTGTTATCATCATGTCCTTTTCACAACATTTACTAGAAAAATATCACAAGGAATTTGAAGCTGCAACTCAACATCCATTTACTAAAGAGTTGTGCACTGGCACATTATCCAACGATAAACTGTTGCTTTATTTGGTTCAAGATTTGAGATTCTTTGAAGTTGGGTTAAGAATCACCGCAAAGACCACTTCATTAGCTGATACTTCCAAGTCTTTAATCACACTGGCTAAGCAAATTGGATTTTTTGCACAAGATGAAAACGATTACTTTTACAAATGTATTGAATTGCTACAAAAGGATTCAAAATTGGATGCAAAGACAATCAATGTTCCAAGAATTGATGCATATGTTGCCTTTTTACATAAAGTTTTGGATGATAAGGAAATCACTTATAAACAATTGGTTACATTCACATATGTCATGGAAAAGGTTTATTTGGAATGGGCCACTGTTCATCCAATCAAGAAAGATTTGGAATGGAAGTACCAGGAATGGATTGATTTGCACAGTGGTGAAGGATTTGAAACATGGACTGAATTTTTAAGAAGTGAGGTTGATAGAGTTGGTGATGAAAGTTGTGAAGAAATCTTTAGAGAAACATTGATCCATGAGTTTGGGTTTTTTGATGACGCTTTTACTTTGGCTTGATATAGAAGCTAGAGACTAAATCAAGGTGATTATATGCGTTATATATACAACGAAATCTTCAATTAAACTATTAATGAAAGTACAAAGTACATAATTAAAGACCTCATCACATGATTCATCACATGACTTTGGCTTATTCTGATTACATAATTCCTGATATAATTTTTTTTTTCCTTTTTGTTTTTTTTTTTCACAATCAAAAAAAAAAATTGGCAAAAAAAAATATTTTTAATAAACGAAAAGTTTTAGTTAAAGTGAAAAGAGAAATAAACAAAAGGTTTTAGTTCGATATAGAGACCATCACGAACCATCTAGAGACTAGCATCAGTTAACGAACACATTGCCCATTACAGTTTTTTGTTTTTCCTGTGGTGCTCCCTTTCTTTATGCAAGTTTTGTTTTTTGGGAAACGAGTTGAGCATTTTTACCGTGTTGGAGATCTGATCATCGACCATCACAATACCAACCCAATAGAGATATAGAACAAGTTTGTTGAGTCTCCAAGCGCCCATATATTTGTGCTGCCATGACTTCGTACTCACACAACCCAAACAACCACCTGAACAGAAGAGCTTCTGTTTCTTCTGCGCCTTACACAATCCCAGAGAAGCATCATACTAGCCACAACAATCACCATCATAATAACCAAGGATTGGTGAACAACTCACAATTTACACCACCAACTCATACAAATGTGCATATTCCACAGCATCAGCAGCAACAACAACAGCAATTTCCACAAAGTCATCATTTAAATACACCTCAGCATTTGCAACAACATCAGCAGATACCACCCCAACTATCGGCGTCTGTTCCAATACTATCTAGAGAATTTGTCGTTAGACGAATCAGCGAAGGTGAGTCAGGCCGTTTAAAAGAAGAGTTGAAATGTGAAGCATGTGGGAAAGGTTACAAGCACATTTCTTCACTTGCAAAGCATTTATGGGAACATACCCCAGAATGGAACGTTACCAAGAAGCTATTAATCTCCAAGCATCAACAGGTTCAATTGCTAGAAGCTGCTAGTATTCTTGTATCCATGAATGAACTGAATGGTGGTTCCTCAACCTCTGCTATAACTGACAGTCCAAAGATGAAAGAGAGTACCTTGCAAGAAACACCTTCAAAGTCTCGTTCTCCATCGCCATTTGAATCACATAAACACATTGACGGTCAATTTGACATCACTCCAGGAAACCAAGCACGTCTAAGAACATACTCAGTCTCACAATACCCACCTTCTTCCACATCTTACCAATCACCTTCAAGAGCCTCATTGTTATCAGGAGCGCAAACTGGAGGGTTTTTGGATACTCCTCTGAAATCATCAAACTTGAAGCATGTTGAGAATCACAGCAATAGTAATGCCAGTGATGACAAGCCTAGTCCCAATAGTGCTGTTGTGGATGATGATGAAGATGAGAATAGTGGTGATCAGAGCCACATTGGTAATGATAATGATGACGATGACGATGATGGTGTTTTTGGAAAAATGGATTAATTTAGTTATAACTACGCTACAAAGAAAAACCTTATACAGACATAAAGACACATACAAAAGCACATATATATTGAGACATACACAGAAGATATATTTGATTAATTTTGCTGGAGCCGGACATAGTTATTATATGTTTCAACTTTATTTTTATTTCACTTCACTTTATTTTAGCTTTATTCACTTTGTTTTAAAAAATAACAAAAAACTTATTATTATGTTTACTATTATACCAAGTTCTTGTTTTATTTATTTCATCTATTATAGTTTGTTGGATTATTATTAAAGGTATTATACAAGTTTCACAAATGGCATCTGTAAAGAATTTAAATCATCGTATACTCATAAGATATCGTTATAAATAAATAAAAAAATAATGATCAAGAAAGGAATAAAAATCAATTATAGATAGAGTAAAAATAATGAAGCGTGTAGACTTAATCAATATGTGATACCTTCTTGGGTGGCAATGATTTGCAAAGCCAATCTCTTGGAATAGTATCTAGCCATAGCCAAATTACCCCCATGGAACCAGAAGTTATCATGGCCAGAATGTCTCCAAATACTCTTGAATTCACCTTCTTCATCAAGACCCCAGATTGGTTTCAACTTGTCTGCAACTTTATCTCCAAACACTTTTCTAGCAGTCTCCTTCATGTTGGAAAAGCCAGTAGCCAATACAACAATATCAATGTCATCCATGGTACTACCATCATCAAACACAACACCATGTTCTGTAAACTCCTTGATGGATCCATTCTTCACGTCAATCTTGCCATCAGCAATCAAGGTTGAACAACCGACATCGATATAGTATCCACTACCACGACGGTAATACAATCCAAACAACCCGGTACCACCCATACCAGCATTAGTCTTGAACCCAGCTTGCTTCAACCCATCAAGCATCTTCTTGTCCAATTTCGAAGATTCTCTGTATTGCTGTTGCATCAACAAGTTTGTCATGTAGATTGGCGAGCCATGAAGCAAGACATCAGCAGTATCGATATCTGGTCCTTCACTATCAAACACACCACGGACATTGACTGCAACACCTTTATCAGCAGAGATAACACACGTTGAGGATCTTTGCAACATGGTGACTGAACCAATACCTTGTTCGTAGAAATCTTGACAGATATCATGGGCAGAGTTACAAGCACCGACAACTAGGGCCTTTTTACCAGAATAGTTTGCACCAGAAGTGTGACGAGAAGAATGGACAATTTCCCCTTTGAATAGGGATTGGTTCTTAAAAGTTGGGATATTTGGTTCACCAGAGTGACCAGTACAAAACACAATGTGGTTTGGGTGCAACTTCTTTGTGGTACCGGTAGCATTGTTCTTGGTGACAACTTCCCAAGTTTTGGTATCTTCATCGAATGTAGCACCAGTGACTTTAGTATTGGTCCAAATGTTCAACTCCAAGATTGAAGCATAGCACTCCAAGAAGTTTGCAAATTGATCTTTTGAAGAGTACACTGGAGAGGTATCTGAATGAATATATGGCAACTTGTGGTAGTAGAATGGGTCATGTAAAGACAAGAATTTGTAACGCTTTCTCCAGTTGTCACCAATACGCTCGTTTGATTCGACAATCAAAACGTTGTAACCAAAATTCTTTAATCTTGCAGCAATAGTCAACCCACCTTGGCCACCACCAACAATGACAGCGACTGGTTGGTGATCATCGTTATAAGTGGCATCTTCTTCTCTTTTCTCCAACCAAGTCTTTCTCAAAACGTTTTCACCATGAGAAGCGCCCTTTGGACGGTTTTTACCAACCAATTCAGGCTTGCCAGCGTATTCATCCAACACTGTAAAGATGGTCAATGCTTTCAAGCCAACAGGAGCGTCATCTGAATCAACAGACACAAGTCTAATCAACCCACGGCCTTTACCCAATTTGGAGTCGTACTTGACATACAATTGCAACCATTCAATAGGAGCCACGTCCGACGAGCCCTTGTGCATAACGACATGGGAAACACCAGTTGGAGCTCTATAGTCAGCAGCTTTATCCAATTCAAACGAGCCAATTTTGTCGTCAAACCCGCTTGTTTGCAATTGAGTCTTGATCTTTGCAGGGGTGATAAACTCTCTTAAGTCATTGGTCAAGCTTAAGTGATCCTTCCAAATGCAGTGCTTCATCAAAAATGGGTCCAATTGGTCGACATCACCAGAAGTGAGTGCGTTGTTGAACTCAGCAAGCCATGCTCTAGCCAGTGCGTTGTAGTCGTGGTGCTCGATGTTGGATGGGTTTGGTTTGTAGGAGCCATAGATACGGTCCTGTGGGATGTCCTTATCGTATGCGGTGTCAAAGTATGGAGGGTTTATCTCGTCAAAGTCTTTAAAGATGGACATGATTGTTTAATTGTTTGTTTGCTATTGCTGTTGATGGTGAAACAGGTGGGTTCTATCATGGTTTATATAATTGAATTGGTGAGTGAGTTAAAAGACAGTCATTTACTGTAAATCAGTTTCATTTGTGGAGATTGTGTCTGTAAACATCTCTTTTTGGTGTTGTTTTGGTGTTGTTTTGTTGTGTTTTGCTGGTGATTCGTGATGGTTGTTTGTTTTGCTTCTCCTCAACTTTTGATCATTGTTGACAATCTCGGACAACAATGGCCAACAAATGGAATTGATGAGAGTGTTGGGGTAGTTGGTGGTGGGACAGGTGTTATCTATAGAGTATATGGTTGTGGTTACTGATACACTGAGTAAATGACTAGTATGACTATATGACTATACAACACAGTATGAAAGGAAATGGATTAGGTTGAGGACGGAAGATGTAGATAACTGGCTGTGAGTGGATGGGAGTATTATTATTAGTAGTAATAGTAACAGTTGTATTCACATAAACGAGTTGGTGGTGCTATACGCCATTGGCTTCATTGGTGGATGTTCAACAGCAGCAAACTGTTTAAACTCCATGAGTGAAGAGCGAGTGTGTACGTCCCAAGTGAAATTAATAACAGCACCAAGATTACCAGTGGAATCACAATAGTTTGGTGCGGAAAAGATGGTTACTAGTTTACCATCATGCTCAACATCATACCCTTGCATTCTAACTTCATGCGATCTAATGATACCTTTCAAGTTGTTCAACTCTAAAAACTTCTTTGTAATGTCAGGGCCAAATTGGATGGAAATACCTCTCTTGGACGTACCATAACCATCTGCACGCTGCGGATCGGACCATAAACAATCCATCTCTAACCCATCTTTAGGGTTCAATCTCTTGTTCAAGTTCTTCTTTAGATGCTCAATAGTAATGTCCGGTTGGGAGAATAACCCACCATGCATGATCAGATATTCATTGTTTAATAAAGTCATCAATGGCAATTTCATGAATGTGGAGCTAAACAGCTTGAAAAACTTCTCACCATACTTGTATTTACATTCATCTTCAAACCCATACATCTTGTTCATGTCGTTGGTCTCATGGTTCCCTCTATTTAGATAAATCTTGTTTGGGTACATTAACTTCAAAACATAGAGCAATATTATAACTTCACACGACCATGAACCTCTATCAACAAAATCACCATTGAACAAGTAACCATGGCTATCATCAACAAACCCATTGGTATTCAACATGTTCACCACATCATAAAATTGACCATGCACATCACCAACAACAGTGAACTTGTCAACATTAATGAAATTATCTGTATCATGTCTATCTATTGAAATCTCATTAAAAACAGGTTCATCCATCAATAGTTTGTTGATTTTGATCAAAATGGCATATAAGAATCTCTTTGGTAATAAACCACCATTCTTGAAAAATTCAATCAATTTTGGAACAAAGTGTTCATTTAAACCTTCAATCTCAACTTGTTGTTCTTTAATATCAACTTGTTCAACCTCCAAGTATGGACCTTCATAATTACTTAAATCTAATTTGATCCCATTCAAATCAACTTTAAACCAGTAGTCAGGATCATTATACTCATCTGAATCTTGTTGAATAGCCTTTTGAAATGCTAAAGTTTTCAATATTTTGGCAATACCAGCATTCATAGTCTTGGAAGGAGCATCATTTGGTTTAATACTTAAAATATATTTCAAATCCCTTTGGGACTCTTTATAATGAGCCAAGTTTAAATTAGCCTGTGCTCTTCTGTAATACGCCTTCAGATAACCTGGATCAACCTCAATAGCCTTTGTAGAGTCTTCAATGGCCGCACCATACTGTTCTAGCTTGATCTCAGCTTGGGCCCTGTTTGCAAAATAGATTGCATTGCTGGAGTTGATTTCAATGGCCTTTGTGTACCAGTCAACAGCATCCTGGTATAAGTGTTGCTTTAGGGCTTCGTTCCCCTTCTGTTTCAACTCGTCAGCACTCATTCCACTGCTACTATTAGGCCTCAAACGATGGTGTTGTTGATGATTTAATGATGTCTCAATTTTTTTTTCTGGAAATAATTTTCAGAACGGAGACCTCCACTTTATTAATGTTACTATTTACATATAAGATTATGGATTATTTGTGTATTTTATGGTATTTCATATATCATTACTCATCTTGAAACACTCCAGCGACTGATAATTGAATCTATAATATATCAATCATAATTAATATGATAGTACTAATTATAATTAACACTCAGCCGGGTATCACTCTGCATCGGGAATTTTAGTTTGAAAAAACGCGAAAAGAGATTATCAACATCAACATCAACATTAATATCAAAATCAACAATCAATAAAACAGAAAGATACACACAAATATGGATCCATCAATCGACAAACAAAGAGTCAACGTATTGTTAAACATCAACACCGTTCTGATACAAAAGTCAATAATGCTACAACAACAACTATCCATTAACAACGCCTCTACAAACCCAGCACTGGCATCCAAAATCACTGAACTCTTACAACACTACTTGAAGCGCCTCCATTCCAATTTAACATGCATCGGAGAGCTTAGTGAGAAGTTCAGTAATGGCGGTGTCGCCACAAAACCAATATATCCAAACATCATGGCTCCACCTCCAGATTCTACAGAGTTGAATGAAATGTATGCAACTTTACAGGCATTGTTTCCTGAAGGTGTGCAGATATTACAGAGAAGAAGTCTGATTGCCAGACAGGAGCAATTGAAGAGGGCCCAGCAACAGCATCAACAACTGCAACAGCAGCAGCAGCAGCAGCAGCAGCAGCAAATCCCACAGCAGCAACAGAGAGGGTTTGAGTGGTGAATGTATTATAATTAGGATTGTTAATTGTTTTGTTATTGTTTGTGTTATTATCATTACTGCTATGTAGTATTATTGTCATTATTATCGTATAGAAAATAAAGGATATAGTCAAGACAATCTGATTTTAGTGTAGATGTAAGGTACAAAAGCTAATTTCTCGAATCTCGATTCTCGAATCTCAGCTAGCGTGTACGAAAATTGTAATTATAATAAATATGTATATGAAAATATTATGAATCATGATATGTATATGAACTTGTAATTCATTCATCCACTACTAACAGGAGGTATCACCGCAATTTCATCTGATTCACTGAGCTTAACATCCCTGTACATTTCAGCTACTTTAGCTGCACTAATTTGCAGTAGTTTATCATCATAAGTGAAATCATCAACTTGTTGTAATTCAAGATACTCAAGATTCAACGTTAAACCACACCTCGTATATACAAACATTGTGAACTGTGGGCTGTATTGTTTGGTGAAATGATTGAATAAATCTCCTAAACAAGTTATTGTTGTTGTATATTCTCGCTCTTTTCCTGTATAGTCCTTTGCAGGGCCATAATATTCAATCAGCATGATGTGAAGTTTGAACTATTATCTAGTAGTAGTAGTCTGGCTTAAATGAATCAATGATAAGATTAAGGAGGGTTTCAAAAATAATAAGGCTGATTCCCGTAAAACTATTAGATTTTGACACGCTTTCTTTTCAGATTTCAAATTTCTACGCGATGTTGTACCTTGTTGTTGTTATCATTCATCAAGAATCATGATCCTTCAGCCCTGTTTTCTTGGAGATCATAACGGCATCATAACAACAACAACTTTTAGATAGGAAACGCTGAAATTCGAAAGCCAAATGCATAAAAACGAAAAATCAAAACGGAAATTAGGCAGTGCCAGTGAGCGCCTGGAAGCTGATATCCCTGCCTATTTACAATCCCCAGGGCCCTTTGAAGTTTAAGGGGTACTTTAGTACCTGGCTGTGTTCTTTTATTTCTACCTAGGCATCAGGATTCAGTATTGATAATTGTAGTATCATAGTGATAGTACAGTCCAATTGTCGACTCTTGAGTCTTGAAAGAGCAAATCATACAAGCCCAGTGCCCACTGGGCTAGAATCTTAGAGTTCAAAACATTACGCCAATTTGCGCATTTTATTCCCCTTTTCAGTAATAAATATGCATTATGTAACAATGATTATGCATGAATTATCGATGGTTGCCCCTGTGACAGCTTATTAAAAGTGTAGTTGGATGCGCACTAATGCATACAGATGTTCAATTATGTCTCATTAGGTAACCCTCTTGTCACATTTCTCAATTTCAGCCCTGCTCAAAGTGGCAATTTGTCACTTTTGCAATTTTCTCAGCCTCGGGAACTTGGAACTTGGAAGAGAGTTTGATTTATAAAAAGGAGTAGTAGTGCAGTACATATAGACTAGTACGGTCTGATACTTATAAGCTTCTATCACCATCATTCCTTGATCATCTGGTTACTCCATTGCACTGATACAACTGGAAACACAACCTGAACTCGAACCGAGCAACCACCACCAACCAACACAAATTCCAGTTCTTTTCCTGATCAAGAAATACTCCTCAAAATTAAAAAAATAAAAAAAAAAAAAGCAAAACAAAGGCAGAATTAAAAGACTTCATCCGCTCGCTTGACTCGTTGTTTTTGCTATATAACTCTTGTTTCTTCTCTTTAACCTTCACGGATCACTTCCAATTCGATCACTGATACATTACACAACTACAAACCATGCCCTCGCTCCAGATGAACCAGGTCCTCTCGGTTCCAAAGATCATTGGCAACTTTATCCTATCCTTCATCTATGCCGGTCTTAACCAAAGAAACATCTTTCAGCTAGCATTCAACTTTGCCTTCAATTTCTCACCATTGGCCATTTGGCTCGCTATATTCAAGAATGCTGGGCTGATACCCAACGAAATCAGACCCAAAATCTATGTTTCTCTCATCTACAACTTGGATACCAGGATGTTTGATGTCTCGCTATTAAATTTCATTGGGTGGTGTTTGTTCAGCTGCGCTTTCGCCTTTTTATGGAGCAAGCTCGTGAAGATGTTTAGTTTCCGCTACAACGACTACGTTTTCCAGAATATGGTGAAGAGTATCAATGGTGACTATGAGCTCACGTCCCAGCCTCCATCTCTTTCTTCTTCTTGCTCATCTTCAACCGATGATTTAAGTGATATTTCAACACCCTCATCCACGGAACTTTCTTCACAAAATCCATCCGAACAAGACTTTGACTTGTTCCAAGATGATGATGATGAAGATGATGATGGGATCCTTGTCAATGATTATGATGATAATAATGAGGACACTCACACATTGGCTCCTCGCAGAATTGGCTACGTCAACTTTCCGAAAATTACTAGAACATATTCCCTATACCTAACACCAATCCTATTCTTCCTCATCTGGCCAATACTGAACCTCGATGACCATCTAAAAGAGCCAATAACACAATCAAAAGACTTGACTGCATGGTTCTTCTACGTCCTGGGACACATCACCTTCCCCATCCTAACTGCAGTTTGGCTATACATCTTCCAACCACAAGGTGCCGTTAAATGCTTCTCCTTCGCTCTGGGCATGGAAAACATTGCTGGGGTCATCACCCATCTACTCTTCCCAAATGCGCCACCTTGGTTCATCCATCTGTATGGTGCTGATTCTGATGCAAACTATGACATGCCAGGCTATGCTGCCGGCTTGACCAGAGTCGATGTTGCACTGGGGACGCATGTCCATTCCAATGGGTTCCACCAGTCTCCTATTGTCTTTGGCGCATTTCCATCTTTACATTCTGCAATGGCTGTACAGGTGTTTTTATTCATCTACTATTTCAGTCACTCGTTTGTGTTGAGAGTTGCAGCCTTTTTGTTTGTGTGTATCCAGTGGTGGGGCACAATCTATCTAGACCATCATTTCAGAATCGACTTGTTTGCTGGGTTGTTTTATGCTCTCACGAGTTTTGCTGTGATTTACCCAACTTTGAGAAAACATGAGTTGGAATTCATTCAGAATAGATTGGAAGGAAACTTTAAAAAATCTTCAACTTTTGGGATGAGAGTGTTTCAACACAAGTTTAGAATTCAAAAATTCTTTGATCCTTTGCAATAATGAAGTTTAGCTTCCTTGTTGGTCTTTACCCATTACAATTTAATGCCATTATGAAAGAAATTTACATATCATACCATTCAAATTTATGATCATCATTACCATTGT
The DNA here is from genome assembly GCA_030564525.1 of Liangdongia berthetii. Taxonomy (NCBI): domain Eukaryota; kingdom Fungi; phylum Ascomycota; class Saccharomycetes; order Phaffomycetales; family Wickerhamomycetaceae; genus Liangdongia; species Liangdongia berthetii. Next base: position 36,218 of record JAJLVX010000026.1, on the reverse strand, counting down.
TACCATCATTAATTATTTTCTTGCTAAGAACATCATTCACGCTCAATAGTGTTATATTCTGTTACTTACAATCGTTTCATTTATATACATATTTGAAAATCATCACCAATACATATATATATAATATATACACATTGTCTTTCCGTTTTATCTAAAATAGTATGCCTTGCAGTACTATAGAATACATCATAGTGTAGTTAATGCCTCTTCCAAAATCTTCACAGCCCTTGCAACATCTTGGAAAGTGTTGTACAATGCAGCTGGTGCAATTCTAATAACATCTGGTTTTCTCTCATCACAAATAACACCATGGTTGTGTAGATATGTGAAGGTCTTGATCATCACACTATCTGTAGATTCAACACTTGATCTTGGGAAAAACAATAGTGACAATTGTGACCCTCTTTGTTCTGGATCTCTTGGTGTAATAATTGTGAATTTTGGTTCTCGACCCTTATAATCAGCACTCTCTTTAACATCAATAAAATACTCAGATTTTTCTAATAAATGTTCCAAGTAATTTGTCAACTTGACACTTTTTTCCCTTAGTTTAACAATACCTCCAGTCTTTGAAATCAAATCCAATGAACTTCTTAAACTAACCACATCTAAAACACTAGGATTGGACATTCTAAAACCAAGTGCACTTGGGATAGGTTCAAATTCATCACGCATCTCAAATCTATTAGCAGCATTGTTCCCCCACCAACCACTTAATCTTGGAATTTCAGGGTTTGTCTTCAAGATATCTTCATGGACAAATATACCTGAGATACCACCAGGTCCACTGTTTAAATACTTGTATGAACACCATGTGGCAAAATCAACATTCCAATCATGAAGCTTTAATGGAACATTACCAGCTGCATGTGCTAGATCCCAACCAACAACAATATCATCGCAAGTCTTTTTAGCAAACTTGGTAATCTCTTCAATCTGGAAAAATTGACCAGTATAATATTGAATACCAGAAAACAAGACAATTGCAATCTCATCTGCATTCTTTTCAATGGTGGAAGTAATATCTTCAGTACGTAAAGTGTATTCACCTTCGCGTGGTCCAAGCTCGATCAATGACTCTTTTGGATCCAACCCATGCAATCTTGCAATATTATAAAACGCATAACGATCTGATGGGAATGAATTCTTTTCAAACAAAATCTTGGTTCTCTTACCCTTTGGTTTATAAAAGGCAACCAGCAATGCATTCAGATTAGCAGTTAAGGACCCCATAACAGCAACTTCATTTTTTTTAGCACCAACAACTTCACTCATTGCAGGCAAAAGTGGCAAATCAGAATCAACCCAGCCAGTACCATTTGGATGTCTGAAATGACCTTCGACACCACGAGCACTCCAAGCATCCAATTCATTGTTCAAATAGGATCGGGTTTGTAATGGCATTAGACCTAAGGAGTTACCACATAGATATGTAACTTCTTCAGATCCATCACCTGTTGTTTCCAATCCCATGGATTTAAACGTTGGGATTGCAAATTGGTCTCTATATGTGACAAATTCGTTGTCCAACTTTGTTGCAGAGTCCATGATTATTTCTAGTATTTCCCAATATGTACACTCCTGATCAACTTTTGTGTAAATACTTAGTTTTATCTAAATATATTTTGCAAAAGTTAAAAAAGTTAAACAAATTCACTCTACTCCAGGAATTCAATTCTTTATATAGTTGATCTCAATTTCAACCGATGGTTCTAAACTTTTAGTGTTTGCTGTAGATGTGGTCAACCATATTCACCCTCAAGACTGCACCCACACACCATCTTGATTATTAAGAATCATCCCAACACCAATATAAATTGGTAGAACCACATCATCACCATGCACGTCTGGCAGACAATAGGCAATTGGCGCAGATTGTCTGAAGAAGCATTTACTTAACTTCAATGGCTAAAACTAATTCAAACAGCAATCAACAATATTTCCCTTTGACACAGGGCGCTTAGTTCACAAAGTGCTCTTTGCATTCAATTGAGTCAGTACACCACTCCACTCACCCAATAACTGCCAGAAGTTGCAAATTCTAAAGATGCCACTGATCGAAGGAGTAGAGATCAGCGATAGATTCAACACCATCATCAAGGAGCTGGAAAGCGCAAACTACGACAGGGCACCCTCAAATACTCCAGTGAGCTCCCCAAAGACTTCCTGTATCAATGGCATAGACTCACTGTCCTTGAGAAAATCAGCCGCCCTGGATGACTGGTCATTGAACAGTCCTTCTGGTGGTCACCACCAGCTCCTACATCCAAAGCTCACAACGGATTACCATTCTGAGGTTAACAAATATTTCACTGTTCATGACTTCCTGAACTGTGAGAACCTATTGTCTTCTCCAATTAAACCATCGCAGCAACGGCAACAACATCAATCACAGGGTCAACTGGTCTCTTCACAGCATAATTATAAAGATAATGAGTATACTGCAACTGCAGTTGACAGCACTACGGCTTCGGAACTTACAGAAATCTCTAAAATGAATACTACAGTCTCTGTTACTTCAATATTAGATGGTCTTGATAAAAAACCAAAGAGTGGTGGTAATTTGACTTCCCAACATGATGATTACATTAGTATGAGTGCTGTTTCGCCAATACTGACAAATGACAACAGCAAAAAATTCAATGATCCAATCCAACTGGTAAATATTTTCACCAATGTTAAAAAGCCAGCTATTGATCAAGATGATTTTTTGGAAGAAGGTACGCTATTGAAATTCCCACAGGAAGATGAGTTTACTGAAGAACAAGAGGAAAGAACCTTTTTGATAAGTTCTCCCATCATTAAGTTTGAAACAAAATTTCCAGAACCAACATCCATTAATGATATTTTGAATGGGTTCGAGAAATCAACACCACCAAAGAACAGTCAGTCAATGGATATTGATGCAGCTAAACATGGGAATGATGATGATGATGAAACATTACCTTCTTCGGCTTCTCCTTCACCACTCCAAAAGAGAGCAACAACTGTGTCAATCAAAATGCCACTGTTGCAGACAAACTCAGCATCTTCTCCTTCACCAAGTGAAACCAAAATCAAATCAAAAGTTGCAAAATCAAGTTCAAAACAACAACGTAAAGGTTTGGGAGAAGATGTTCCAAAAACCTCTATTGGAATTCTTGTCGAAGACGCTGCCCTGCCATATAAGGTTTCTGAATGCATTGAGTCAAGGAATTCTTCAATTCGCTCTAGTCTTCGTGAAAGAAAGCCTGTTAAGTATTACACAAGTCCAATCAGTACACCAAGAAAGAAAAGAGCAAGAGTAAATAAGAAAAGACGTCAAGCATTCCAGCCAGTGCATTCAAACCAACAATCTTCATCATTGTCATATAAAACCTCATATCCATCTGAAAATGAAACAAAATCAAAATTTCCACCAAAAGAACTTGTTTCTCTAGAAAAGAAACGTATTATGGTTCTACCAAGATCAAGATCTGGTTGCTGGACGTGCCGTATCAGAAAAAAGAAGTGCTCTGAAGAAAAGCCTTTCTGTTTTCAATGTGAAAGACTTGGTTTAAAATGTGATGGATATGAGGATGAAAAGCCAGAATTCATGATGAACAGTCAAACGCAGAGACAGAAATTGGATCAGATTAAACATCAAACTATGCAGCGTAAAACTATTGGTGTCAAGAAAATGAAGTTTGGTAAAAAATAAAATGAATTTATAAAAATAAGGGGAATCAATCATATTGAGTATAACAAATATCAATCAACATAATATCAGCATTTACTATTTATAGAACATCTTGCATTGCTATCATGATTCATAGTACAGTACTAATTTTATAGCTGCAGCTTTTTCACTAACTTGCATAATTATTCTTTCTTTCAATATACAAAGTCATATATTATAGCTGGCGTAAACTAATATATAATCAAGATCTTATAATTATCTTAAAATACATTCAATAAATATATAATTAGTTTAGAAAACACTGTAATATTTGGATGATCAGCTAGTTAGATGTATAATTATAATAATTATGCAGCGGCCGACGGTCGTGCCGGCGGCTCAAAAGATCATCAAAGCTTAACCACACAGACCACAATTTTTGCTCTAGTTAAACTTATTTTAAAAATTCCAGCCGCGGCCGGGCCGCGGTCGATCATAGTATATAAATTAATTATTCATATAATAATATGTCGAAGTTGGTCTCTTTTGACTAGTTTAAAGCACTAGATCCTGAATGTTTTATAAATTTAAGAAAAATTGGGCTAGTTGCACTTATATAGATTTATTGCGGTATGGGTAATGATGCTGTGGGTAAATTACTTGGTAGTGTTGAATTATTCTGCATAGAAGGTTGCCAGACTATGGACGTTGAAGACGAATGGACATATATATATTCAGACATACAAACTACTGTGTAATACCAGTTTTCTGCAACATGTTCTTGTGCTTGACAAATTGACTAGCATTAGACTCTTCGAAAGTAAACTCACATATCTCTGGTATGCTACCATCGTGCTCAATTGATCTAAAGTTGGCTTTATTACAATTGAATTCTTTCAGGTTCTCAAGATTCTCCAGTTGTAAAAGTTTGATTGAGCTCTTTGTCAAAGACAATTTTTGTAGCTTTGGATAGTTTGTAATATGCAGTTCAGTGGGTTCTTCAACAAGGCATAACGATATTTCGAGTAAACTAGGTGCAACAAAATTCTCGAGCGATATTGGATGGCTACTAAGTCCCATCCGCAAAGGTCGTTTAAAAACTTCAAGTTGCGGGAAGTAGCAATTGGTAAAGCGCATTGAGTGATCGTCTTCAATTTCCAAGTGCTTCAACTGTAAAAGTGATACATTTTCACACAAACAGTCATCACACGCAACACATAAATTCTTGATATTAGGATAACTTTCCTCCATTGTTGTATGCCAAAACCTTTCATCAGCATTCCAAACTTCAGATCTTCCAAATAGTACTATTTTTTCCAGGTTAGGTGCCCAAAGTTGGATAAATGCTTCACAATAATCAAAATAAAGAATAGAATTCATGTTAACAACCAACACCTCTTTTAAAACAGACCATTCATTGGATCCAAAACTGGAGGAAAGAATGAGCGGATCTATACAATAACGTAGGGCAACGTTTTCAATGGACTTGACAAGAGATGCTGAAGAAATTGAATCAAATGTTAGAGAATTAGCACAAACCACTAATTCGTGTACACCTCCAAATTTCACATTGGTATATGAAGACATCTTCCCAAGCATCAGCTTTTTGGTGGTGATTATGCAGTCCGTTGCACTCAAATTATGATAGTCGGCTAGCCCTCCTGATAATCTGTTCTTACCAACATCAAATGAATCACATTCAAAATTAGAATTTGAAATCTGTCGAACATGATGCAACCTAATAGCGCTTGGTACCTCTGAAAATTGGATAACTCTATCAGAGCTTGTAGAATTAGAATGGTTGATTTGACATTTCCATCCATCAATAGCTATGATGCCTTTGAATGTGATATCCAAAGGACCAGGACTAACTATTCTCACACCAGTGACTTTCTTACAATCCACACCTAGACCAAACATCTGTTTGTTTCCATCCTCGATGATCAGTTTATTCTCTGGTTCATTGATGACGATATGGAATGCTTTAAAAGAATCATCCTTGTCTATGGCCTGTTGGGATACTTTGGCAAAAGACTTTGAGTTCGTGATGTAATATAAAGAGTAGGCGATGTTGGTATGTGAACTTGAAGAAGCGTCCATTGACTCATAATCCAAGATTTGTACATCCATTGTATTTCCAAGACCCAGTTTTTGAGGGAGAGTAGAATCATCTGTATGAAGAGTGACAAATGGCTTCAATATATCTCTGAACTGTTTAACTTGAAGAGCATTCAACAAGTCTTGAACATCCAGTCTTAATATAATGGGTATGATGATTTCTGATGGGAGGCTGTTGAGCAGAGTCTTATCCTGGTTGTTTGTCATCTGGGCTATACTCTTAGCACTCAACTTGGACATTGTGATTTTTGGTGGTTATTGTTATAGTTGTAGTTGTAGAAGCAGCAGCTATGGTTGTTCTTATTGTCCCTCCCTTTAAACACCTGTATACTCCTTTATTGTTACAAGAGTGTATGACAAGGCCGATCTCTCTGTTTAGGCGTCCAACTCCCGAGTGGTTGAAACACCACATCAATTCTTAAGATTAGTGGACACCCATTTGAGCCCTTTTGAAACCAACTGATTATTGATATATGTACTTTTTTAACTGTGTATCTATTATTAACTTCCTCTATTTTGGTAGCAAGTTTATCCCATACTGTCATATCATGTTTGATCTTCTAACGACTCGAGATTACGTAAGTAATTACTAATTGTTCACCAAAAGGTATGAAGTATGAAGTCTATTGAATAAACTATACTACTAATATATGTGTATATCTTGCCCTTTATATAGATACTGCTGGTCAACACTCACAGCACATGTTTTTGTAGAAGCTATTCAGGCCTCATCTGTAACTTTTGTTTTACCGTGCGAGTGAAAACTGTGGGATAAAACCAACAATCTACACTCTTCTGTTTTAAACAATACGACTTTTTACTTAATTAAAATTGAACTTATACAATATCTTCCCTTGAATCACATTTGATTATTTCTCATCTTCATGTGTGGGTGTAGCTTCAACCTGGATCACAGGTGACATACCAGGTTGGTAGCGGAATCTGTCCTGTAAGGCTGGGGTTTGTGGAGATTGAATTGTATTTTGTTGCAGTAGTGGTGAAAATGATGGCTTTTGTTGTTGTTGTGAATAAATGTTTTGGTATTGCTGAAATTGGGACTGCTGGTTCACGTTATTGAACGGTGATGATACATATGAGTTATAGTTGAATGGGCTGTTTGGAAATGGAGCGAAAGCTGGATGCGTTGGTGTAGAGTTTATAGCAGTGCCCCATGGTGAGCCATGCGGTGAGTGCTGTTGCTGTGGAAGAGAACCAACTGGAGCTGGTGAAGTGACAAATTGAGGTGCTTTTTTAGCAGTAGTAGTGGTCTCATCGCTAACTAGTGAATCAACCATGATAGCATATGAGTCGTCATGGTCTTTCGAACTTGCAAGTTCTTGTCCAAAGTCTGTATCAGAAATGGAAACTGAGTTTTTGCTGGTGCGACCAGTAGGTGTTGAAGCACCCGCCACAAGGATAGCCTCCAATTCTTCAGAGCTAATCTTTTCCCTAGCAGCAAGCTTAGCAAGTGGTGTGTCCAATTTTTGAACTTCAGTTGATAGTAAAGAATCAACTTGTTCAACATCAAAGTCAGCACTAGAGTTCATACCTTCCGTTGTTTCGTCAATACTCTTGGTCTTTTTCAGTTGATCAAACTTGTGTTGCGAAATCTCAACCAGGTCAGAACTATTTGAGTCAACAGAAACTTGTGAAAAAGATAGCATTGTTGGTAGATCAGCCGCATCTGGAACTTCAATGACTCTGTTTGCTGTGTTCTTTTCACCATCTTTTTGCTTCTTGTGTTTTTTATCCTTTGTGTTTTCCTTCTTGTCTTTAACCTTTTCGCTTTCCTTCTTTTCTCTTTCTAGTCGTTCCTTCTTCTCTCTTTCCCTTCTTTGTTTATCCTTCTCTTTCTTCTCTCTTTCTTTTCTTTCCTTCTCTTGTTTTTGTCTTTGTCTTTTTTCTGCAGCTAGCTCGGTTTTCTTCTTTGGTTCAACCACCTTGGAGATATCGAACAACCCAGTGTTTTCATCAAATACACACCCAATTTTATTGATCAATAGAATCTTTTTGCCCAGATACCCAATACTCTTCAATCTCAGCTCGTTCTCAACAACAGGATCATGCTCACCATAACACCCAATCAAGCGTAGGTTGGAATCAGAACTTTTAAAAATAGAGTCATCATCAAAATCACCCAACATTAAATCAATAGGCTTAAATTCTCTCATACCAACATCTTCAGCAAAGTACTGTTCTCTTTTAACACGATGGTTATAATCATGATCAGGTGTCCTTGTATAAATACAGTTCAAAAAATTAGCAGTGCTTTTCACAAATTTGTAATCTCTATGAACAATTTGTAGTGCAATTTTGTTTTCTCTTAGCCATGAGTACATGATTCTTATAGTTGGAAGTAACAACATAGCCTTGACTCTATTCTTTTCAACATCCCAAAATGAAGTGATCAAATCTTGTATTTGGACAGAAAATTCAATGAAAAATGACATGAGTTGATTTAAAGCTAATGGAATCTCTTGCGAGGACTTGATCATTAGAGTTTCATTGACCTGTTGCAATAATTCAAAAGCACCAATCAACAACACAGTTTGCTTTTCAAATAGATTGACAGATGCCTTTGCTTCAACCAAGTCCTTCAATAACATGAACAAATCTTTCTTTAAAGTTTTGACGGGGATACCGTTCTTTAACAAATCTGCACTTCTTCTCCATTGACCAGGTATGAAATAAAAACCCAACAAGCAAACAAAATATATCGAAACAGCTTTAGTTTTCTGTCTCTTTGAGTATATATCTTTTAGTTTCAACTTGTTCAACTCATCAATTATACCATCTGGTCTGTTCATCATAAGTTTGAAATTTGATAGTCCCAAGGATGATGGAATTCTTGAAAACCCAGATCTCAGAAATTCGTATAATGCTTGTAATTTTTCATTTTCAAAGGTGTAAATCATAGCAATATGGTTTCTGGCTTCACCAAAGGATGGTAGTAATAACTCAGAATAACGACAATATTCCAAAGCGACATCACTGTTTTCCCATTGTGTGTTTTCCAATAAATGAGACAAAATAGTTCTATAACGTGAAATTGCACCAATGAACAACAAACAGCGATGTACAACATAAATAACTTTCACCACTAATTTGTGGTCACCAGGTTTCTTCATCTCAGAAGCCTTTGGATCAAGAGATAACTTCAAGAAACTGTAAAATGGCTGAGGTATTATCGATTGGACATTATGATAAACCATGATATCTTTCAACAGGTTAAAATAGAAATCCCTCATTTGCTTGACAACTGTTCTAAACACCTCATTAATCTTTCGTAACTGAACAGTACGCTTTTGACCATTAACTTCTTGCTTCTTTAGATCTTCATGCAGTGTCTTGTAGTATTTCAAGACAGGATGATGGAAGTCAGACCAGACTCTATCGATCAAAGCTTCAGCAGTCTTTTCTGGGTCAATAGAATCTCCCTGTGCCATTATCAGAGTTTCTTCAGAATCAATCTCATCTTTCTTAAAATTGGCGTTGATATCATTCATAATAGATGAGACAAATCTGGTTCTAACAAAATTCAATATCCCACTAATAAGAGAGTTATCGGGAACTGGTAGCCTTAGGGCACCATCCAGTTGTGATTTGGACATATCCAAGGGATCCTGGCTGTCCAGTTTATTGTTGCGTTTGGCAGCCATTGTCAACTTGAATCAAGAAATTCACAATAAATTGTCTATGTAATCAATCAATCAAAGTGCTTGCAGAACTTATCGGACACACCTTGTTTTGGGTCCTTTGAAAATAGCAGAAAACGAGGCAATAGAAAACAAACCCGCAGATTTCTAGAACCAAATAAATAAAAGAAGAAAACTCTAGCAGCGTAAACTATCAGCGAGTCAAAAAAACAAAACCAGTAATAAATAAGAATCCAAAACAATTCACCCAATCAAATCATGGCTTGTTTCGAACAACAAGTTTTATTTAATCTAAATTGGACTCTTTTTTAGTGACTCTACAAAGAAACGAAGAAAAAAAATTCATCACCTCGAAAAAAAATGATGTGGCCGAACCGTGTTTACTTTTTCAGCAAAACATCAACAGAATTTGAAGGCGAAAACGACTGGTCTTTTTTAGGCCATTGTGGTTCTGTTTCAGGAGAACTGGTGGTGTTGTAGGCGTGTTTAGGGAGGATCAGAGGTTCACATGACTGCTGCTTAATCAAAAAATGAGAATTTTGTGCGTGGCGGAAAAGAATTCAATCGGTAAGGCGGTATCGTACACGCTCGGTGGTGGGCGTGTAACGCCTGAAGAAACAGAGTATAAGTACGTGAAGAACTACAAATTCACATTCAATTTCCCAGAATATGGTAATTGTGAAGTCACAATGACTAGTGTCGCTGGACATTTGACTGGAATGGATTTCCCACCTGCATATGCCTGGGGAAAATGTCTACCTGGAAAGTTATTCGAAGCACCAATAAAAGAAGTGTTATCCCCAGATCAAAAATTGATTGCCAATAATATCAAGAAACTAAGTGCAAGAGCTGACAAGTTAATGATTTGGACGGATTGTGATAGAGAAGGTGAATATATTGGGGGTGAGATCGTCAGTGTAGCACACAAGGGAAACCCCAACATCACATTAGACAATACTTGGAGAGCTCAGTTCTCTCATTTGGAAAGATCACATATCATACATGCCGCCAAGAATCCAATTGCATTGGATAAGAATGCGATAAATGCAGTTCAGACAAGAGTTGAATTGGATCTTAGGACAGGTGCTTCAATGACAAGACTTTTAAGTGAAAGTTTTGAAAAATATAAAAGAGCAAAAGTTATTGAATTGGTTTCATATGGCTCGTGTCAATTCCCAACTTTAGGTTTTGTCGTTGATAGATATAAGAGAGTTAGAAATTTTGTGCCAGAACCCTTTTGGTCTTTAGAAATCACTACGAGGAAGGATGGTAAGAATACAAAATACAGTTGGAATAAGCATCGGCTATTCGATAGAATGGCTGCAACAATTATCTATAAAAAATGCATGGAGTCAGAGACTGCCAAAGTGATTAAAATTGAAAAGAAGCCAACATCAAAATGGAGACCTTTACCTTTAACGACTGTTGAATTACAAAAATCTTGCGCTATATACTTCAAAATGTCTGCTAAAGAATCCCTAGCTTGCGCCGAAAAGTTGTATCAATCTGGGTTCATATCTTATCCAAGAACTGAAACAGACATATATCCAGCAAAGATGGACTTGAAATCGCTAATTGAAAAACAAACTCATAGTGATAGATGGGGTGATTATGCTAGATCTCTACTTGACGAAGCACAACAGAAATTCACAACTCCAAGAAAAGGTTCACATGATGATAAAGCACATCCTCCAATCCATCCAGTTATTTATTCAAAATGCGAAGGTCTGAAGGCTAGCGAGAAGAAAGTTTATGAATTTGTCGTGAGACATTTCCTAGCAAACTGTTCCAAAGATGCCAAAGGTTCGACAAGCTCTGTTACCTTAGACTGGTCAGGTGAATTGTTCAGTGCAAGTGGATTAAGTGTTGAAGAACTGAACTACTTGGAGATTTATACATACCAAACTTGGAAATCAACAACACAAATTCCAGTTTTCCAAATGGGTGAAGAAGTGAAACTACAGGGCAGTGAGTTAAAACAAAGCAAAACTTCTCCACCTTCACATATGACTGAACCTGAATTAATCGCATTGATGGATGCCAATGGTATCGGGACAGATGCTACTATTGCTGAGCATATTGAAAAAGTTAAACAGAGAGAATATATTACAGAAACCAGAGCTGGTAATAAAAGGCTGTTGATTCCAACAACTTTGGGAATAGCACTTGTGGATGGATTTGAAAAGTTGAACCTTAAAAATTCATTGACCAAGCCATTCTTACGAAAGAATATGGAACAAGAATTAAAGAACATTTGTGATGGGAGAAAGTCAAGGGATTTCGTGTTGAATGAAATGATACATGCATTTAGAGAATCATATGCATTGACTGCACAGAATAGAGGATTGATAGTTTCTACATATGATGAATATAGAAATGAGCAAGGCGAAGCAGTCCTCTGAAGAATCATAATGTTCATTAGGTGTATATTTTTAACAAAATACTAATGGTGGAGGAATATCTGGAATTTTTCCAAGCACAAAATCTGTAGCTTTAAATTGTTCAACAACGCTATCACTAATATCCTCAGGTTCAAGACGTTTTGGTTCTTTTGCGCTTTGCTTCAGAGTTGGCGTAAATAGAGTGTTTGATGGTTGCTGTTGGCCAAACCCACCAGTTGTTGATTGTGAATTTGAAGGTTGACCAAATGCAGAGTTTGTAGCACCGAATGGCGAAGGTTGTGAATTGTTTGAAAATGCCCCAAATGGAGAAGTGTTTGAACCTTGTTGTTGTTGTTGGCCAAATGCAGATCCAGATGATGTAACAGTACTACCAAATGGCGATGAGTTACTTGCAGGAGAAGCACCAAAAGATGATGAGCCAAAAGCGGACTTTGCAGATTGTGTCGAATTGCCCAATGAGCCAAATGGACTTGAGTTTGTATTTGCAGATGCTCCAAAACCTGACTGACCAAATGCTGATGTGGTTGTTGTAGCAGTGCCTGATGCTGGGGTGGTGCTATTTAGAACACCAAATGGTGAAGACCCACCAAACCCAGAGGACCCAAATGCAGAAGAGGGTTGATTGTTTGTATTATTTCCTAACGATGCAGATCCAAATGCAGATTGACCAAAGGCGGATGTGCCAGTACTTGAAGACCCAAAACCAGAAGTTCCAAAACTAGAACTACCAAATGCTGAACTATTAGCAGGTTTGTTTGTAGAAGCTGCACCGAAGACGCCACCAGTTGTTGAGGTTAAAGTTGAGTTATTTGTACCAAGAGATCCAAACCCAGAAGACCCAAATCCTGTGCTTGCTTGTGGTGCAGTTGTTGATGCAGAACCGAAACCTGCAGAGCCAAAAGCTGATGATGATGATGTTGTTGCTGCTGCCGGGATAGCACCAAATGCAGAGGAACCAAATGCAGGTGTTGAAGCACTTGTGCTACCTGATGATAGACTTTGGCTACCAAATACACCGCCAGATTTAGGTGTAGTACCAAAGCCAGAGTTTCCAAAAGCAGATGATGCTGGTGCACTAGATGTTGTGGAGCCAAAACCAGCATTTCCAAACGGTGATGAGGATGATGCTGTTGATGGCGCAGATGAGCTTGCAAACGGATTAGCCATGGTGTTTGGTTGGGCGTTCAAATCCAACTGGAAGGGAATGAATGGGTTCATTGATCTGTTTGTTGAATAGTGTTCCTTTGTTAAAACTTGAGCGTACCTAGCAGCCTTTAAAGAGTCCTTCTTCAGAAACTCTATACACTTCTCCATATCCTGCTGCCTTATTTGTATCTGATTCTGGTACTGTGGAATAGAACTTGATTCTCTAGCTTGATAGAAGTCCAATCTTGATTCTTCAAATGAGTAATCACGATCCTTGATCAAGTTACCATAAGCTGGGTAGCCAAACCCAAATGCCGATGTGATTGTGGACTCGAAATCGTGAGTCTCCCGCATTTCAGAGGTTAGCTCTGCATCTTTTCTGGATAGTGATTTGGAGTCTGTGAAAGAATCTATCTGCGCCTGAAGGGAGTCACCACCATTGCCACCACCACCGAATCCGTTGTTGTTGTTTGTGTTATGGGAGAACTGGCATCTGTTACCATTTCTGCATTTACCTAAAAAAAATATTAATAAAGTAGTTAAAAACAGAAATTAATGATATCAGAAACCTTGTTGAAAGAATTTGCACGGCTGCTGTTTTCTGTTCGACATCTGTTCTGATGAGTTGATGTTGGTGTTGTTGATGTTGATGTTTTTAAAGTTTTCATTTTTTTGTTTTCAAAAATCACCGCAAACGAACAGCTCAGTTCTACACGAAGAGAACAGAAGAAGAAGAAGAAGAATAACGAGACTTCAGACTTCGTAGGTTGCGACTCTTTGTTGATCAAATTTGTTTTTACATTTGACAAACAATAACCTTTTTTTTTTTAGTCTTTTGCACATTTAGAACAGCATGATTTGTGTGGAGTGCAATGAGCCAATAGAGTCGTTGTACACAGAGTACAAGAATGGCCATATCAAACTTACTGATTGCCCCAAGTGCCACAAGACTGCCGACAAGTATGTTGAATTTGACAATGTGATGTTGTTCATTGATGTGCTCTTGCTGAAGGCTCAGGCTTATAAGCATATTGTGTTTAACGTGTTGAGCCAGAAATACCAGGATACTGGATATTTGCAAGAAAACAAGACATCTTCTTGGAAAGAGTGGTTTATACGGAACAAGAAGATTAATAGAATACGCTTATTGATGCTGTTGTTTGAAATATACCTGACATGGGCATTCGAAGAGAAAAACTACAATTATGGATTGATAAGGAACAACAATTTGGTGATTCATACTATTCTCTCTCAAACAGTTTTGCTTCAATACGTATATTTTGCACTGAAATGCATTATTGAAGACTTGGTTACCCATGTTGTTGTTTTCAACTTGATGATTTATTGGGTAAAGTGGTCAGCAAGGGATATGCATCTTGAAAAGTATCCAACGAATCGCAAGAATTATACAAAGAACATTCTATCATTGACTATATTACTATCTGGAGGCACTAAAATGTTTCCAATTCTAATGCTGATTTGGCCATACAATGATATCACCATAACAAACGTCATTAGCAGTGCATCTGACTTGAATTTGGCTGAATCTTTGAGAATGGTTACAGGTTGTTCCATGATTCAGTCATTCACAATATTCAGTGCAGTCACGGTGCTCAAGTTTATCATCACAAGAGCTGTTCTAATATTGTTTTTAACTCACGGTAACTTGGGGCTAGCACGTATTTATGCCCATAATGAGTACTATTATTTACAACAAAAACTTGCACTTGTGGTCTCCACAATATCACAATAACTTACAACACTTTTCCAATAATAAATGCATTCTTTCCTTTTCGTTAAACAATCATTAAAAATATACTTGTAAAGTGACAAATAACATACATATATAAAAAGAACCAATAATAAACGCTACTCCCATTCCAACAACTTAACTCTCTTGCGAACCGTACCTTCACTATTAACACAAACAACTTCATCACCTTCTAATGCAATCCAAGGGCCATCCAAAGGCTGCACCAGGAATGGGTAATCATAATTCTGATTCTGTTCTCTTAATTCATCCAAAGTTTGACTCTTCGAACGCTGGTGATTAACAGCGTTGACATTTTTTGCTGGAGAGTTAGAAACAACTGGAGTATAGATACCATCCCCAACAGATTCTTCAAAGTCTGCTTCACTATCAGTAAACCCACCATGGTTATCAGTCTTAATAGCTCTTAATGCAATGAAGAAAGACAATGGCAAATAATTCTTTTGGAAATTCCATAAAAAGAACATTGTTATACAGGGTAGTGGAATCAATGTTGTAGCTAACAAGTATCCATCTTGGAAAGCAGCTAGGGACCCAGCCATAGTCAATTGGAAAAGCAACACACCAACAACAATTCTTCTAAAAACAATCGGCCATACTTTACCAGTAGAATGAGGTGGATGCACCATAGAATACATCAATTGGTATTTGTAAACATAATACCCGATAACAAAATAAATCAAACCAGACAACAAAATTTTTGTGGAGAAAACACTGTAAATAACAGTAATGATCAAAATCAAAATAGGTTGAGGCAAATGCAGACCAAAATTGAAAATTGGTGGAGTGTATAAATTTCTATAATCTCTAGGAGTCTTGCATCCAATCTTGAAGAATGGGAATCTTAAAATACTCCCAAATAACAACAATTTGAATGGGAACATACCCAACCCTTGTAAGATAATCAAGTCAACATAAAACAAAGATAGTTCATTCAATGATTGTGCCAATTGGAAAGCAATCTTTGTCGTATCGTTTAAAAATCCCCAATAATTAGAAGCTGCACCCGCAGTAGTGAAAACTAAGAACAAATTGACAAAAATATAAAAAAAGTTTTTAGACACGGCAGATAATTCTTCTTCACCATGTGATATGAAGCCTTGCTTTGATGATAACCAAACATACAAAAATGGAATTGCAAAATTCAATAAGGTAAAAAGATATGTTGGTAGCAAACCTGAAACAACATTTCTAGCCCATTCGTTCTTTTGCAAGAATTCACCTAAACTTGGCCAAAACTTCTTAATGGTCTTTGGATTCAACAAAGTAGCCAAATAACCAACTGGAACAATCAATGTGACTGAAATAATACCAATAATAACCGTGATTGCATAAATTTTGAAAATTCTCTCCTTACGCGACAAAACAATGTTATCCCAAATGATGTCATGTGGGGCTGGAGCCAATCTGGTAATCAAATAGTGAACATGCGGATCTAAGACTGCTTGTGCAGCCATTTGTGCACTTGCAACGGTATCCATTGTAATAAATGCAGTTGGTGTTGCAGGATAATGTTTTTGACGAGATCTCTGTATTTCTTCATCAAGAACTTCCAATTGGTTTGTTAAATAATCAATCGCATCAACTTGTTTCCCAAATAAACCAAATAAACCAGTTCTTATTTTTGGTCTCTGATAAACATGGGATGGAATACCAACATTGATAGCAGCATCTGATCTTTCTAGTTGTCGCAGTTGACCACTCTCTAGTTCCTCATCATCGTCGACAATTGAATTAGATGTCACATCACCAACATCGTCCTCATCGACATC
Organism: Liangdongia berthetii; assembly: GCA_030564525.1. Classification (NCBI taxonomy): domain Eukaryota; kingdom Fungi; phylum Ascomycota; class Saccharomycetes; order Phaffomycetales; family Wickerhamomycetaceae; genus Liangdongia; species Liangdongia berthetii. The sequence goes on along the minus strand of JAJLVX010000026.1, from coordinate 19,716 downwards.
AGAAATAGATACATTAGGATCATCACTGTATGGTCTGAATGTGTTTGTGTTTCTCTCTAGTTGGAATGATTCCCTCACGCGACTTCTCACTGGGATGTTTTTGAGGTGATCAAACCCAACTGGACCTAAATATTCAGCCCATTTCTCTTCCAATGCATATAAAATCTTCTTTCTCTGTTTAAATAACCGATTCAATGGTCCCCATTCACGGCAAATAGTTATTGAAGACACTTTACCAATATTTAGTTCTTCAATATGTTTTTTCAACTTGTCTTCATGACGAAGTTCTGGAGGAATACCTGATAGTCTTATGGTTCTATCTGTAATGGAATTTTGATTACCCAAATACTTCTGTCTTACCTTAACAACATGCTTAGTCTGTTGCAACAAAAAGTACAAGGTCAAAAATGTAAATAAATATGTGAAGGCAACATACATCCACAGGTAAGGCTTATGAGTGACTGGTTCATCTGGATCTTCAACTTTGGAATTTGAATCATCATAGTCACCATCTCCCTGATCGTATCTTCCTGTGTAATAGTACCGCACTGGGGATATTATCAGCACCGATAACACACCGCAGGTTAACAGTAGCTTAATCGCCATTTTGAAGAAACCCAAAAACACAAATGCATCCAAACCAGCATAGTCTAAAATCTCTTCTTCACTGATCTTGTTTATCACACTCATCCAACCAAAGAATGACTTCTTGGAGATATCAGGCAATCCTCTTCTTCTTGTCACTCTTGATGCATATAGTTTTGTCCAGGTCTTTCTTAATATTGAGAATGAAATCACCGCAAGAAGCCCTAACAATGCAGCAATAAGCAACTGGGTCTTTGCAACCCTTGCGCTGGGCTTCCTTAAATCAACACACTCATGCGAAGAATTACTATATGTGTTGAACATGTTGTGGTTGTTGATGTTTAGATATGTTTGGTTTGGCTTCTACTATGGCACCAAATCTCTCTTGAGTTCAAACTTCACATGAAAAGAATCGCAGGTGTAACCCGGAAATCCATCAATATAAACTGCCGCGCTCTCGTCACCAAAACTTAAAACTAGTGAACTACTCGCTATTTCTGGGTTTAGTTATGACTGGTTCTAATAGTATTAACTATTTGGTTACATATATCTTTAATTATTATATATTTTCACCGTAGTACCCTATTTAATCATGCTCTCCAATACTGTGCCAAAGAATGAAGTCTATCGATAACCATTGGTAGCAACGCAGAAACGGAATCATTAATCAAGTTTTGGAAATGAATAATAGCTTCTTCTTCACTCATGTCCAAACAGAACTTTTCCTTCACTTTATAAACAGCTCTGTCTGGTTCTATACTAATGTCAGGAATACTAGAATCCCTCATCAACTCAAACAAGTTAAGAATTAAATTAGAATTTTTTCTTAGAATGGAATAAGCAACAAAACAATAGTTTCTAAATTTGTGGTAATTGGTAGAGTTAACACCACCAAATGCATCAATGATTTGAGGTGGAAGTTTCATCAATGGTGGGAATGGTTTTGGATCTTGACCCAAGATATAACCAAAATCAGCATGGAAGAAATGACCATCAGGACAAATTAACAAATTATCTAAATGTCTGTCACCAACACCCAAAATATATGTAATAACACAGTAGCCTGAGCAAGACTTTACAAAATTATCCATGACCCAATCAGCAACACCAAGTTCCTCCGAAGTGTCTGGATGATGATGCCTCAAGTATGGTAAGACACCATGATATTCTGATAAAACACTTGCTAATGTGCTATTTGGAATAAATTGGATAGCACCTTCAGTTGGACCCGTTGCAAGAATTTTATAAGGTGTTAATTTCAAATCAACATTTTCATTAGTTAATAATCTGTTCATCAACAAAATTATTTGAATAACCAATTGATCTTGTCTTAAATCATCTCCAACCTTGAACATAAGAGGATATTTACCACCATCAGTTGTTTTGAATGTGATCTTCAATGGTGATAAAGAACTTTTAAATACCGAACTTTCGCTAGCAACAACGCCACAAACTTCGATGGATGGGTCTAGAGGTAACTTGACCGGTGTTAAAACTTTAAATTTAGTATCCAAAATGTTTCTTAAAGCTTCAATCTTCTTTGGGGTAGTATCTCTGAAACCTTTAATCTTAATACATAGTTTGACCAATGAATCAACAAGATCAATCTCTCTTTGCAAACCATTGTTTGTCAAATTTGCCAAGTAGTAATCTAAAATCTTTTTGTATATGGACTTTGGTTTTTCAGTAGCTTCAACATTCAAATACCAATACAAGAAACTGCCTAATCTATCATTATTCAACCCTCTTTCAACAAGAAATTGTGCTAAAGGTGGTAATAGATTGACATTTAATATGGATGATGTTGAGGTGGAAGATTCATTCAGTTCCACAATTGAATACTCATTGGTGGTACTATTTGCGCCATTAATGGTCTTTCTTATTGATTCATATCTTAAAGCTTGAACCAATTGAAGTAGATATAATTCCAATTCAGCATCACTGGCCTTTTTCAATCTTTGAACAGCATATGTTCTAACTGATACATCTCTGAAAGTTGGCCCTAATAATTCCAAAGCATCTTCAACATCAATTTCAACCCATTTGTTCAAGAGTTGCAACACTTCCTTCTTTTCTGTTTCATCGTTGAAATTAACACTCTTCACCAGCTTGTTCAACCCTTTCTTGTTATTTACCAAAAAGTAACGAAACTTCCAAACCAAATTCTTTTCATATTGCGACAATTTCTGAACAGATGAATAGCTTAGTACTCTGTTTAAGTCATCTCTAATCTTAGCAGTTGGTTTGATTTCTCTATCTAGTGGACCATCTTTATGACTACGTTCCAACTTTCTGTACTTCTCTTCAATAGGGTCAACAAGGTATTGATCTGGATCATAAATTTTGAGTGTAGTATTTTTTCCAGTTGGAATTTTTGGTTGGACAAGATTTTGTGGTTGCTCTTGCGAGGAAAATGTTGGTATTAATGGTTCATCATACTTGAAATCAGAAAACACAACGGGAACATCAAATTGTATAAACTCAACAAATAACAAGAAATCAGATCCCTGTGATTGCTTTTTGTTAATGAGTTCAATCTTTCGAAATGTGATAGTATCAAGCCAGTCAATGGCCTTGATGTCACCGTTTTCATGTTTCTTGATCATTTTCTCTAATTCATCCATTTTGGTTAATGTTCTTTGCATATGCTGTTTGTATTCATCATCGTCATCATCAGGTAACGTGAGCTTTAGCTTCTGTCTCCCTCTTTTCAATGTATAGTCATAATCGACATCAAATATGCTTAGCTCAGTCTCACCAAATAGCACCATATTGTTGTTATCAAACTCCCATATTATGATTCTTAGCTTTGCATTCAGCGGCAACTGGCTTATCCTCAAGGGTAGCACCAACCATTCGTTCCATCGTCTTGCGCTTCTGAAAGATGTGTATGATGTGGTTACAGGAATGGTCAATGGTCTTCCATCCACAGTGATGATTACTGACGTGAACAAGTCAGAGTTTTGGTTGAAATTGGATAGCTTCATGAACTTTGTTGGCTCTGTTAGTTTACTCGACTCTTTGAGTAAAGCCTTTGATCCTTCCAGCGACGTGATTTTCACACGGAAAGGAATCTTGATGTCCTTGGACGTGCAGTATGTGACACTCTTGGATGTCATTGTTGTCTTGTGATCTCTTGATCTGTTGTTTATCGCAACTGTAATTGTTAACACTTCTATTGTTAATTTCATTCACTTTACATTTTCGGATTTAACTTTTTTCTAATCAGCAGTATCAACAAAACAGAACATTAAAACTACACTGAGAAACATCATACGTAATGACCTAATAATTATGAGGAATTGAAGTCCAGAAAGCTAAATATAAGAAAATATGAAATAATATATACAAGATTATGCCCCTAATTTTTGGGGTATGGGAAAAAGCAAACAAATAAAACGTATTAACAGAATGTCAGTGAATTACAATAATGCAGTAACTTGAAAAAAAACAACAAAAATTAAAGTGTCATCATGCAAACAAACAGTGTTTCCATACTTATATCACAGGATGCTATCTTCTGCCGTGAAAATGGATACTATTGCTTTTAAAATTCGTAATCATCATTTCTCTTTGAAAATCTCTTTGGTTTGTAATCACCTTCATCGTCTCTCTTACGGTAGTTGTTTTGTCTATAACCACCTTCTCTGGTGTTGTCTCTATACTTGTTTTCTCTATAACCACCTTCTCCATGGTTGTTTGGTTTGTACTCATCACCACCAAAATATTTCTTTACAGGTCTGTAGTCATTGTCTCTGAATCCACCATTTCTGGAACCGTAACCACCTCTTCTATCGTTATCTCTGAGCCCACCATTTCTGGAACCGTAACCACCTCTTCTGTCACTATTTCTGGAACCATAACCACCTCTTCTGTCATCAGAATCAAAATTCTCACGAGGAGTGAATCCAATGTCAAAGTATTTTTCAGCTTGGAAACTCTTTAGACCCCAAATATTACCCCATAGCTTTTTACCGACATATAGTTTAGCACTTGGGTCATCCTTAAACAAAGCGTAAGATGAAGAGATATCAGACAAAACATGACTCATACGCAAATGATACAAACCGACAGCACCTCTAGCAGCACCCACTAAAGAAACAAAGGTACTTTGTAAAGTTTCTGCATGCATCAACTTATCAGAATTGGAAATAGCAGCATCAGCTCTTTCATTACCAGAATAGTTTGAAACTTGACTAATATCAATACCTAGATGTTCCATGGCCCTTAGGAATGGTTTTTCAGCAGTTGTCACAAAGGTAACAGCTTCACCTTTTTTCCCTGCTCTAGCAGTTCTACCTATTCTATGGATGAAATCCTCTGGTGAATTTGGAACACTGATTTGATAAACACAAGTAACATCTGGGAAATCCATACCTCTAGCACCAACATCAGTGGTAACCAACAAAGATCTTTTTGATCTACCAAAGTCCCTACAAACTCTGGCTCTGGCATTTTGAGTCAACCCACTGTGTAAGGTAAACACTTTAACACGACTTTCTCTCAAAAAATCAGAGTATGTTTCACCAACATATTGAGTCAACTTGACAGTTGGCAAAAACACAACACCCTTGAATCCGTGAGGGTTGCTTTCAGCACCGGCTTGAATTTCAGCCAAACAAGCAGCAGTACTACCGAATAGGTTTTCAGTGATAACAAACTTCTTATCAATAGCAGTATGACTGGCTGGTTCATTTGGATCAATAGTATCAATGTACAAGCTGTCACTTTGAACAGTCTTTTCAACATACTTTCCAACATCATCATTCATAGTGGCAGAAAACAAGTATAGCTTCCAGTCGTTGGCTTCATTTCTATACTGTATCAATCTATCAGTGAAGTGGTTCAAGTCTCTTTGGAAAGCTGGGCCAACCATTCTATCACCTTCATCCAAAACCAAAACATCCAAGTCAGCAAATTTTTGCAAAACCTTTGGTTCATCAGCAAAATCGTTCAATCTACCTGGAGTACCAACAATAATCTTTGGAGTATGATTCACAATTTTATTTCTTTGATACTTTCTTGATTCACCACCAACACAAGCAAGAATTTCGATACCCCATTTTCTCATTGGTCTCTTATTAACAATCTTGTTCAACTCATCACGAATTTGAAGAGCTAAATCTCTAGTTGGAGCAATGATCAAAGCTCTAACCTTTCTATTTTCAGGATCCTTCATAGCAACTCTGATGGCTTTCATTTTCATACCTTCAGTTCTTTTCATGACATTTCTAATTGCTGGCAAACCAAAAGCTAAAGTCTTACCTGTACCAGTCTTGGCTCTAGCAACGATGGATGTGCTATTTTCAGAAAGAGCTTTTAGAGTTTGGTATTGAACTGGAGTAAATCTTTCGAACCCACTTTCCAACAAAGAATCTGTTATATCCTTACCCAAAAATCCAGTATCCTGTTCAAAATTGGCAATAGAGTGCAAGTCTTCCATTGAACGTTCAACAGTTTTTTCAGCTTCTTCTTGAGCCTTAGCTTCTAAAGCATCAACAATAGTAGATTCAACAGGTTCAGCCTGAGTGGTAGCAGTATCAACTGGGTTAGTGGCAGAAGCATCAGCATCTGCAACAGTAGCAGTAGCAGTAGCAGCAGAAGCAGAAACATCGGTAGAAGTAGCTATGGAGGCATCAGCAGCAGCATCATTACCAGCAGAAGCATCGGTAGCAGTGCCAATTGGATTACTAGCAGTTGAAGTGGCAGAAGCACCAGTAGTAGCGCCAGCAGAAGCGCCAGCAGGAGTGCTTGGTGCATTGTTTTCAGAGGCCTTTACACCCAAATCCTTTGGGATTTCCTGGTACATTCTGAGACAAGAGGAGAACTGTCTTGCTCTTAGTGTACTAGAAACAAGAGCTCCAGCTCTTGTGCTAGCAACTGATCTTAAAAACACTCTCATTGTTCTTTTGTGCAGTTGTGCTATAGGTGTTCGAACTATGTATTATGTATGTACAGCTTAAAAAGTTCCTCTTTATAAAATTTACTTGACAGGAAAATTTTTCAGATAAATCAGATGAGGTTACCCGGTGCAGTAGGGTAACACCAGCTTAAAATTGTAGGTTGAAGATGGTGCATCTGGCCGCTTTAGAATACGTCAAGATGCATTAAAAATATTTCCAAATGGGGAAATTGCACCGGGTAATTTTCAAACCGTGCGACTATAAAAATCCACCAGAATCCCCCTTGCTTTTTTCATAGTTTTAAAAACTTTGTTATTCAGAGTTATAAATAAATAACAACTGACAGACAAGTTTGTTTGAATATTCATCAGACAAGCATAGAAGATAATTTTGTTTAAGGATTCAAATTTAAGAAGAATCCTGAAATACAAAGTCTTTATTCAAACCATCAAAAACTCTTGCTCAGGCTAATCAAACTTTTTCCTAATAATTTATTAAGGAGTTATTTGAGGCGAGCAAAAGTGTTGAGATTGGGTTTCCCCAAAGTGAAGGTTACACTATTTCTGAGACTTTAATAATAACATTGAGTCCAGAAATATTGCAGTTTAACCAATAAACTGAAATACAAAAGAGATATTTTGTGTCAACGTTTTGTTGATTCTTATATAGTTTTATCTCGTTTAATTTGTACGATTGAGTAGTAATTTTGTGAGGTCAAGTCAAATATTGATACGGCGCACATTCGTTAGCTTTATTGCTGAGTGCTGACATCAAGGTTAAAACATACTGATCAATTACACTAAATCAATTGTGAAAGCAGTTTCAATTGACACGTCAAGAAACAGGTCTATAGAGTGACTTTTTGTGCTCGTTTTTTGGGGGGTTTTCAATTTTCAATTTTTTGGTTGAGCATCAACAAGTTACAACAACAACAAGAATAACAACAACAAAGAGAATTACCAAAAACTGATAACACCAACACAGCTTCATTCATAACCAGCAACTACATTCACAGCCACCACCACCATCAACTGCAACCACATTCCCACCACCAGAGCCTTTCCCTTTTTTATTCAGTTCAATATGAGCAACAAACAGGTGTTAAATGGAGATGGCTTCAATGCTGCCAATCGCCCAACTGCACCCTTCCCACAAATTGTCAACCAAGGGTTTATATGCACAAGCAAACAGGGCGGTGTTCGTAAGACATCATTATATGACCCATTCGTTCATGATTTTGTTACTGACAGTTTTAATTTAGCGGTTTTATCCAATATGAACCTTGATTTGACATTCAAAGATTTAATCAATGGGTTTAATCAAACATCTTCACAACTGGAGAGTGGGCTGGAGAAGAATGCCAGAATTCCACCAGATACTCCACACGCAAGAGAAATGGATATTATCATTAACCAGTTGACATACAAGAAGGATGGTTATCATCAAGCATTGATGCATATGGCCAGAAACGACCCAAGTTTTGCTGCTCAATTAAGAATTCTAGCTATGGATCGTTTGGGTACCACTGAATTGAAACAAGACACACCAGATATGAACAAACCTATATCTAATATTGTCATTGAGAATAAGAATGAGACGAAGGAGGATAATGGCCAAATACCATCTTTAGCTGGTACTGATTCTGAAGAAAAGGAAATCAATCAAGAACAAGATAAACAAATATCCGCATCAACAACAGCAGCTACAACAGTTAAAACAGAAACACCACCATCATCTTCTCTCACCGGACAAATTGCAAGAAATCCAGAAAACTTGAAGTCCAGTCCTTCAAATGTTATTAGTGAACCACCACGGAATTCAACCCAAAATTCACCACACACAAAAGAGAATGATCCACTAAAAATTGATCAAGTTGCCAAGTTGCCAAATAATCCCGATGCATTTAAGAAGATACAGACTCTGCCAGTTGCATCATTGAAGAGATCATCAACAGCTGCTGAATTAGATACCAGAGAGGAAAAATTAAAGCTGAAGACTTTGCATAAAGCTGAAGCTAATATGAGACAGAGGTATGAGCCTGCTAGAATTATCACCAGATATAGTATGCTGCTCAGTAAGGGTTCATCGATAAATGATGCTCGCTCGTTTATTGGATCATTGTTTTCTGATTTGGCTAATAATATTTGTTCTTCGAGTTTGAAAATACAACTGATCGAAAGCATATTTACATCAATTAGACCGGAGCACTACAGTAATGTCATTGATTTAAAAGCTATGGTTATGCAAAACTTTTTAAAGTTTTTTGGTGACAATAAGCAAGTTCTTTCTGCTGTAAAACAAAACTCAAACATTATGGTCAAGATTGAAGGTTGGATTATATATGATTTTGAAATGAAACAAGATACAACAAATGCCCAATTATATATTAATATGTTGAAATTCTTGGGATTCACTGCTATGGAGTTGTTAAGCAGCCCATTTGGAAAAGAGTTGGTAACGTTGGTTAAACTTAACAGTCATTGGAAACCACAAGTTCAATCACTAATTGGGAGACAACAGACGGAAGCTTCAGGCCAACAAACCCCAAGATTAGGTGGTGATGTAACCGTTAATCATACTGCTCATGAGAAAAACAATAATTTCTCCAATTCCAATGATCCTACACCAATGCTACAGATTAGAAAAAATTCTTCTCATACAAATGCTCAAGCCCAGCAAGTGACACAGCAACAAGGATCTGTACCAGATGCATTAAATGGAAAACGCAAACTTTCTTTGAACAATTACATGTCTAGAAAGAGAGATCCAAATCGTCCAACTATAGTATCAAACAATACATCTAGTGCCGTTCTCAAAAGTGCTTTAAAGAAGACAAAAATTCAATCACAACCAAAGAAACGTGTTGCTTTTAAACCAGACGAGAGTCTTTCAGAAATCCATGAATTTGAGTCAAGTATTCCTCATCGGTCAATGAGTAGTTTCACAGCTCAAAGAAAGCTTGAGAGAGAAGCTGATTTCTTGAAATCAAAGCAAAAGATGGTTGAAGAGAAGATAGAACGAAAGAAGTTGGCAAAATGGAAATGGCCAAAGATGATCAATTTTGAGGCAATTCCAAATTTTGGCAGACCTTATTGTGCAGAGACTAGAGGTGGGTTACTAAAACTTCAACGCCTTCCTGATAGGTATCATATGGCTCCGAAGCCAAATATTCCACATAGTGCTTTTAAGAATTCGCCATTTGAAAGTTCAAAGTTGGTAACACCAGATATGCATGTTGATTTTAGTGATTATAAAGAGGAAGTACTGACTTCTGAATCCAAAATTGCCAAATTTGGGTCGAATATTTTTGTTGAATCTGCAATGAGAAAGAAATCATCTCAAAATTCAAAAGAACTAGAACAGAAATCTCCAAAGCCGCTACAACAAAGTACAAAGGTCCATAAAGATGATAATTTGTTACCCCAAGCTCAAACACCCGTCAAGACGAAACATAAATTTGCTGCTACAAATAAAAATAAAGATGATAGTGTTTTGGCTCTTCTTGATGATACCATTGATATATCAAGTAATGAAGAAGCAAGTGATGATGACGAAAATGATGATTATGATCCTGAATATATTGATTCTAATTTTCAAAGTAACGTGCAAGCTGTTAGGGCTCAAGGGTATGATAATCAACAATCCTTTTCTTTACAAGAACATATCACTGACCAAGAAAAATTAGATCATATTAATAATGCTGGACTTCAAAAATCAGTTGGTGGTATTTCTGAGCCTTATAAGCATGACAATTATGATACAGAAATGGGATGTGTGCAGAGTGATGATGCTACTTATTCCAATATGCTGCATGGAACTGAATCACAACATCTAAACAATGACAATATCAATGCTGCTGAAGAACAACATTTGAATCAAATTGCGATTGAAGAAGTTGATCATAAAGATTCTAATATGGGCTCTTCGTTGTCAGAAACTCAATCAGTTGAAGGCTCTAAATCTTCAGCTGTTGATCTCCAGTCTGTCAATGTCAAAGTTTCACCAGATGAGAAGCACAATAGAAATGCTGCTCATTTGAGTTTGAATTTCACCCAACCTGAAGTTGAAGCATTGTCTTCAACAAATGATGGAACTTTGAAACAGGAAACTGGTATTGATGGTTCTTCTGAACCCTCAGTTGGCCAACCTGATAGAGATAGCTTTGGTTCAGCTAATGATCAACTAAGGTCTGGTAATGGAATTTCACCTTCAAGCTTTAATGAAATCTCTAAACAGACTGCCGGTTTTTTGGGTAACATAGATTTTCCAGTATCCAAAGAAGAAAATAAGTATCAGAATTTTAAAGAAGAGAATGATGATTTATTTCCAGAAGTTAAGAACAAATTACAAGAGGAGAAAACAACGGTTTCATCAAATATGGTTGTCAACAAAACAGAGAATTTGCAGAAAGATGATGATAATGACCTGTTCCCTGAAAGAATTCCTAAAGCACCAAAGTTGGAATCGAATGATCTGTTTACCAGGATTGGTGGTAGTACTTCAGAATCTACAAAAGAGACAAATGTTGGAAATAAGTCGGCCCCAGTAATGCTGACAATTAAGAATGCAGCCTTGCTTAATCGTCCATCACAATCAAGCACTTACATCCCAAGTGGACCATCATCAAGAGATCAAAGTTCTTATCCACAAAGAAGTTTGTATATTCCAGAACGTCCTTCCAACCCATCAGCTCATCAACCATTTTCAAGAATTCCATCGCACCCAAAACATCCATCATTAACAAGCACATATGTTCCATCGCATATCAAGTTATTAAGAAGCACTGATGTGCGTAAAAATGTTCAAAAGATGAAGCTTTACAAGCCTAATGGGGTTTACACTGCCCCATGCAAGTTTTATACATCCAAAGTTGGCTGTGCTAAACGTAACGGATGTGTTTATATTCATTCGGAACCAAAGCCTCCACATTACAGATGAAGGTTCATTACCTATTGGTTTAATTACATTTAATTCTATTATTTGGCTGCTAATATCATGCTATTGATACCATAACGTTTGTCTAATATATTATATTGCATCTAGTTATACTACGTTTGATTACAGAACTAACGAAATATTGTATCAACCTGTAGATAATTTAAAATATAAACTAATTGTAATAGAATTACTCATCCTTTGATCTATTTGAACTCCAGTCATGGATTCTGCGTATCAAGAAGGTACCAATAGCGCTCAGGATTGCTATTGGTGGGAAACACTCAAGCAAATACATTATGCAATGAGGTCTAACTGTTTTGACAATACCATCAACCTGTTCGTCTAAATTTTCCAGAGTAGTGCTGTTGTCAATAATGTAATCAGCTTTCCGTATTCTGGAATGATTTGACATCTGAGAGTTTATTCTTTGTTGTGCATCTTCAAGAGTTAGATAAGAGTTTCTCTTCATCAACCGTTCAAGTTGGATGTTTTCGTCACAAACAACAGCAATAGTGACACCGCAGATCTTGTCGAGGTCAGCCTCAAACAACAATGGGACATCCAGAATGACCATTCGCTTGAATTTGAAATACGCAGCAAGGATTTGTCTAATGATTTCACGACGTACTGCAGGGTGAACAATGGAGTTCAACTTCTTCAATTCCAAAGGCTTACCAAACACCCAACGACCCAACGCTGGCCTGTTGAGCGACCCGTCTTCTTGTACCAAGTCTTCAACATTGGGCCCAAAATAGGACACAATCTCTTTGTAGCCTCTTGTGCCTGGCTCCACCACCTGGCGAGCAATGAGGTCTGCGTCAATGATGGTGAGACCGTGTTCTTCGCGGAATCGTTTGGAGACTGTGGATTTGCCCGCAGAGATACCACCCGTGAGCCCAGCAATCAACATCTCTGACTATATAGCAGCGTTTGACTTGTCCTTCTCTTCTCAGAAAGCGTTTGTGTTGGTTGATTTAAAAAATGAAAAATTTGATTTTATCAACAGAAAAAAGTGTAGATTTTGCAACCCTTTTCGAAAACAACAGCATCCACAGATGAGCACCTCGAAGAAGCTGAGCAAGTCGTCCGTGGGGTATTTCTTGGGCACGGGTGTTTTGTCGAACCTTCTGTTCCATGAGGTGGCCAAGTGTTTCCCCAAGCTGCAACAGCCAGCTCCATTGGTTATGTTGTTCCAGAACAGACAGGGCATGAGCAAGTTCTTGTTGAAAGGTTCGAGAGTCACGGTAAAGGACTATACGAATGGTAAATCGGCTGATGTCACCTCTGTTCAGGCACTATCTGCCTTTGAGCCACCGGTTTTGGCTTCAGGACGCAAGATTCCAATCACAAACCTGATTGTATCTGACGAGTTTAACAACTATGTCCCATATTTGAACAACGTTGCTGAATGGATCACTACAGATACAAATGTATTCATGTTAGGAGATGGGTTGAGAGCTGTGGATAAACTTTATACTGAAGTGTGGCCAGAAGTTGAAGAAAGGCCAAATATCTTTCAAGGACTGAGCACATTGGGTATTGGTCATGCCAAGAAGGAGGGTTTTGGTTCTACATTGTATACAACTGGTTCTTTAATATTCACACAAGTTCCAAAAGATTTGAAGAGGCTTGACATTGTTGATTCTCCAAATGAGAATTTCCACACCTTTTACGATAAGGCTAAGCAATCATCAAAATTAAACACCAGGTTGGTGGAGTACAACATTTTCAAGATTCTACAATATGAAAGATTGTGTGTTTTGTCATGCACTGGTCCTCTGACATATCTAACTGACTCTTTTGTTGGTGAGCTTGCATATATGGATAATGTTACCGATATCATTTCCAATATCTTAAGGGAAGACATTGCGATTATAAGGAGACAAGAACCGGAACTATTCCAAGACCCAGTGGTTGAATCTGCATTAAATCCAAATAGATTGATGGATCTTGTCTTGGATTATATGAAGAAGGATCGTGTTGAGAAGACTAGACTATATTCCAAAATCACATCACAAAGCATTAAAGAAACCTTTGACACAAATGGATACTTAATGTCATTAGGTATCAAGCATAAGATTAGAACACCATATAACAGATTGCTACATGGATTGGTTAGAGGTAAATCCTCTCTTTTGAGTCATAGAAGAGAAGTTCCAGATTCGTTTTCTTTGTCAGAAGACTCATTATTGGTATGAAGAGAAAAAGATGAGACTTCAGCATACTATAATAATTATGAAATGACGAAATTTGTATATAATATTACAGCTTTAATAAAGAATAAAAAATGCATTGGTTGATATAAATGTTCAGGATTCTATGAATTAGACAACTCATGGGTGTAGTGTTCGATGATATCAAGTTTATCCTTGTATAATGATGCAATGGTGACAAGTTTGGGATCTTTGGAATCCAAGTATTTCAGATATTCTGTAAACTCATCTTTGTAATCCCTTAAAATGCTCATCAGTTTTGCACTTGTTTTTCTCTTGTAAAACCCACCATCTGTAATACCATTTATAAAAGCATTTAGCCTTCTATTAATTTTCAGATTGTTGCTTGATAACCTTGATTCTTGAATAGCAGCCATTGCAATTTCTGTTCTAAAACTGATACTTTCTTTATTCAAAGTGTATTCTCCATAATACGAGTGTTCTTTCAAAAATTCCACAACATCATCATCCATCTCTGCAATAACATCATCAGAAATATCAACATCGTTCCATGGATTCTCACTCAGGTAAAACCCATACTCACAAAGCAGGAATTCATTCGAATGTGCACCATAGGATAAATAAATTTCATCATCTGGTTTGTATACCTGGGTTGTCTTCACTCTGAATGCAAAAGAATCAATATCCAAGACACACTGTTCCTTAGAAGAATGATTCAAGAAATCAACGTATGGAGCCATGGTGAAGTTGTCATCAATGGTCTTGCTTTGTGGAAGTTTCATGTACAAACAACGAGAATTAATACACATCCAACTCAACAGAAAATCTTCCTTGTCAATAGAAACATCAGTGGTGTGTCTTTTTATCAAGTTATCCACAACTTTATAATCCTCTTCAAATTTTGCATGCATCTTTAACGCCTTTCTTTGTGTAGTCTTTGGTAGTTTATCAACATACTCATCTTGTTTATGGCACTTCCAAACCAATGGAACCAACAAGAAATCATCAATCTTTGGTAGCATGTCAAGAAATGGTTTCCAGTATGAATTCTCTTTTCTTTGCTTCTCTAAACTTAAGAACATACCAACCAGCTGAAAAGAAGTAAGTTGTGTTATTTCATGAACTTGGAGTTTGGCATAAACTGAAGATGTAACCGTATCAATCTTCTTAGCAGCTGGTAGTTTCACACCGCGACAATACTCCGGAATGTTTTTGGACTCATCGATGTTGTACGAAGATATGTGTGCTGTGATTGTAGTGGAGTTCAACAGTTTTGCAGGGGATATTGTAATGATGGTTGTGTGTGCAGGAACTGTGGTTTCAGCATAGATACCACGACCACTAGTCTGCGTCTCTTTCACTTGGACTTTTGGTGATATTGAGCAATGAGCGTCTTGTCTCAGCCAGTCAAGCAACCTTTCCTGTGCATTCAGAGGCATTGTTGGTGGATTGTTATGGTAATATGTCTACTATTTAGTACTGCTCCAAATTTTGAAAATTTTAACCATTCTCGAAATCTGAGCCAACATCAACATCGACATCCACAGAGATACACTGATACTTTGTGAGGTACTGTGCACAGGAGTATAAGTTAGCATGTGGGGCTCTGTTTCAAGAATCAGCTATGCTACAAAGAGGAGCTTCTCAACTGGTTTGAGGGCTCTAAACAAGTCTGAAATACCGACAGCCACTGCATGCTCGAACAATCCAAACGCATGCAAATTCAAACCAAACAAACCATCTGCTCATGTCATTCGTCACCTAAAATTCACTGTTCCTCAAGACTACCGCAAAGGTTTAGCGATCCAAGAGAGCTTTGTCTCTGCCTTTCTGGAATTCAAAAAGATGGCTAGAAAGATTGCTGATAAACGTAAAGAGATGGATGACAAAAATCTCGTTGCCAATGCTTATGAAGATCAATTGCTAGCCACCATTCTGGAAATGAAACCATGCCCAACTATACTGAGTTTCCAGTTCAACAACATATACACAGCTGGTCGTCGTGAAAAAAAGAGATTGACTCAACAAGATATTGAGAAGCTCAAGTCAAATTCTTATGACTTCTACCAAGCCGATAGAGGTGGTGAAATCACTTTCCACAATCCAGGGCAACTAGTTGTGTATCCAATCATTGATTTAAAAGATTTCCATAACTTGACTGTTAAATGCTTTGTCAACATGTTGGAAGACGCTGTTATCAATACTTTGGGTCACTACGGTATTAAGGGAAAGAAGACTGAAAACACTGGTGTTTGGTTTGATGATGACCAGAAAATTTCCAGTCTTGGTCTAGAGGTTAGAAGAGGTGTCACATCACATGGTTTGTCTTTGAATGTCTGTAATGAAATACCAGAGATTGAGAAAGCTGGATTTGTGTTTTGTGGATTGAATGGGAAGACTCAGACAACGATGAAAGAACAAGGTGTTGATGTATCTGTTGATGAAGTTGCCACGCAATTTGTAAGAGAACTTGCCAAGAAGTTGAGTGTTGAGCAGATTGAAACAGTCGAACTTGATGGGCTGGATCTTGATAGCTCAGGTCATGATCATGAACATGAACATGAACATTGATTGAATGAAATTCTCATGTATATAGAAAAGCAAAAGTTAATATTTATTTAGTTAGTTAGAGTTTTAGTGCTCTACTAGTCTTCACACATATATGGATTATTTATCTACGAACGCGTATATCACCATGTTATATTGTGTATTTCTGTAGTTGAACGCACTACCTAAAATAAAGTCAACGTCAGAGATCCCACAATTAATATTATCAAAATGATAAAGGAAAAATGGCGAATATCTTCAGTGATTTGATCCCAATCCTTTGTGTTTGACACAGCTTCCTTATATTTCTTTT
Organism: Liangdongia berthetii; assembly: GCA_030564525.1. Classification (NCBI taxonomy): domain Eukaryota; kingdom Fungi; phylum Ascomycota; class Saccharomycetes; order Phaffomycetales; family Wickerhamomycetaceae; genus Liangdongia; species Liangdongia berthetii. The sequence goes on along the minus strand of JAJLVX010000026.1, from coordinate 3,256 downwards.
CCAATTCATTAGACTTGTCCACTTGTTCCTGTAACTTTGATTCTAAATCTTTGACTGTTTTATGATGCTTAAATTCCATATCCATCTTGGCCTGATCTAATGCTTGAATTTTGCTTCTTTTCTCAGAAAGTCTCTTGTTCAATGATCTCACTTCTTTTGAGATCTTGTCGTACAGATCTCTATGTTTTTCCTCTAGTGAGGTTTTCAATTCAGTAATTCGTGTTTCTTTCTCCTCCAGAGTCTTTGCATGGTTTTTAATGATTTCTTGTTTTGAATCCAGTTCTAGTTGTAGAATTTGTACTGAATCATTAGCCTTTTCTAATGATCTCTTACAACGTGTCAGTTCATCACTTAAACTCTTCACTTTGACAATATTATCATCTTTGGATAAAGCTTCTGTATAATTAATCAAAAATTTCTCAATGGATTCTAATTTCATGCTGTTAACCTTTTCCAAATGCAATTGATTCATTAATAACTTTATTGATGTTGTTAAATTTGAACTAGTACCAATGTTGTTATTGACAAATATTCCAGACAGGAAATCATGATTCATTCCCAATGCCAAATCATCAAGGTCTGAAGTAACATCACCAAACAATGCAGCATCAAATGGATCCAGGTCGGATGTTTTCTTTTGCTTTTTATACTCCTTCTTGATATCTGTAAACATCTTGTCAGTATCAGTGACATCATCCAAAGGTAAACTTAAAATGTTTTCAACTTGACAACTGATTTTTCTATGATGCTGATGTTTTGTCTTTTCGGTATCTATATCTATACCCAAGTCCACGACATCATCAACTTTCAATTCATGTGGTTCTTGAATCTGAATCCCGTTCACAAACGTACCATTGGATGAATCTAAATCCTTGATGAATAATGTATTGTTCTTTACGTATAGCTCTGCGTGATCTCTTGATATCACTTTTGAATCAAAATAGCCATTATCAATAGCTGGCGATTTTTGTGAATTGTTTGGTCTTCCCATCTTAATTGCATCTGGGTAGTTTGGTATTTTCAATGTTCTTCTGTTAAAAGTTTCATTCAACGACACAAGAACCAGCACATGCATAAATTGATCTCTGGTTATGGGTTTTATTTTTGATTTGTTGTTTGTGCCATTATTAGTATTGCTATTGCTCTTATTATTGTTATTATTTGTTTGATTATTGGCAATGCTCTTGGTGTTTAGGGAATTTTTGGCTTTATTGGCATTATCATTAGTGTTTATATTGTTCGTGTCATTAATACTAGCCCCTGTGAACCCTCCATTTCCATTATTGTTGTAAACCTTTGAATTTGAACGACGCCTTGTAACTGGTTTCTCCACCCCAATCTCAATACTCAAAACTTCAGGAGCATGTAATGATTTATTGATCTGGCCATTTCCACTTTCTGATGCTGATGAGTTGTGATCTCCATTATCTGCAGGACTTATAGATATGTCTGGGGTCTTGCGTTTGCCGTTGGTGGTGTTTTTGAGCAGGCTCTTTTGATTATCAGCCGCCATTCTCTTGTAGTGTTTTGATTTGTAGTGGTATTCCACAGCCAGGAAAGATTAAATGAAAAAAATGGCCGAAACGAAAGGAAAAAGTAGCGCACTTAAACTATCAGTTTCTCATACAGTCACAACACAACTCGCAAACACGCCAATTCTCTGAGGACCCTTGTTTCCAGCTTGGATGGTTTAGCGTTTGTTTGCTCGTGATTTGGGCGGTAGAAATCAAAATGTCCTTTTCGCAGCTGGACAACAAAAAATGTTGGTTGGCGCACACAACTAGGCACATCAGCAGCAGCAACTGCATCAAACAGCTGATACTAGTACTACCAGCAACTGGTCCAGTACTTATGGAGTGCTATTATATGAAACTACAGTGACCTCAAGTGGTGATCTAACTCCCCAAAAAAATATTATTTATATATAGTACAATTCAATTAAAACTCGCAATATTAATCCATCGTTAATTCAGAACGGATGATCTAAAATGGACCTGTTTCTGGAATAATAACTCTTCTGGACCCTTCCCCTTTCATTACAATCTTTGTTTGCTGTTCCAGTCTTCTCAATGCATCACTTAGATCATTGTTCTCAATAGGCTCCTGTGAACTTTCATTCAATTGTTTCAACAATTCAATAAATGTGATCGACTGGGCACTCATCTCAGACAAATGCTTCTCAACCGTCTTCACAAGATCTTCAGCTAACCTTCTTTGAGCAGATGATTGACCAGTTTGAACCAAGTCCATATCAATCTTACCAGTAATTGGATCAGTGGCATAGTCCTTAATAGCTGATTTGATCAATCTAACAGCTTCTTGGACATCACCCAACTCGACATGATCAGATAGTCTCATCTTTGCATGGGCCTCAGACAATCTGATCATACTTTCCAACTGTCTTGTAGTAGCAGTGATACGCTTCTCGGACGTTCTCGCATCATCACCCATCTTACGCATATCAACATAACACTTCACCAATTCATCCTTGGCTTCACTTGTAATCTTTGGATGATAATTCTTCTTAGCATAACTAATGTACAAAGTTAAGAATTCAACAGGCAAAACTTCCGTATCAGCAACATTCTCCGGTCTATCTTCTAGGTACATATTTGTGATGTGTTTGGCCAATTGTCTATCCATTCTCTTATCGACTTTATCCAAGATCAAGTAAACAAGATCAAATCTGGACAACAATGGTGGAGGTAAATCAATGTTTTGTGTGACTGGTAAGCTTGGATCATATCTAGAATCAATTGGATTGGCCGATGCTAGAATAGATGTTCTGGCATTTAAAGTAGTGATAATACCAGCCTTGGCAATGGAAATGGTTTGTTGTTCCATTGCTTCGTGTAACACAGATCTTGTGATATCAGACATTTTATCAAATTCATCAATACAGCAAACACCACCATCGGATAGAACCAGGGCACCACTTTCCAACACTAGTTGTCTAGTATCAACATCACGTGTAATATAAGCAGTCAAACCAACTGCAGATGAACCTTTACCAGAAGTGTAAATACCTCTTGGGGCAATCTTGTGAACATATTGTAGAATTTGTGATTTGGAAGTTGATGGATCACCACATAACAAAACATTGATATCACCTCTGTATCTACCACCTTTCTTGAAAGTTTTGTTCGTACCACCAAACAACTGTAACAAAATACCTTTCTTCACATCATCCAATTCAAAAATACTTGGAGCTAAAGATCTAGCTAACAAATCATACAAATCTGGTCTTCTTGAAATT